>VZTF01000398.1:575308-640332 GCA_013397755.1 Cnemophilus loriae
GGAGCGCGCGCGGGGCGGCCGCCGTCCCGCCGCTCCCGGGCTGGGTGAGCGCCCCCCCCTCCTCCCCGAGCCGCGCTCGCTCCCGGCGCCCCGGGAGGGCGCTCCGCTGGGTGCGAGGCCGGGCAGGCGGCGGGAGACGCGAAAGCTGCGCCGGCGTCTCCGTTACTCCCAGGGGCGGGCGGGAGGGAGGACGCCCCGTCCCGGTCGAGTGACAGCGCGGGCCGGCCGGTGAGCAGGGAACGGGCGTTTCTGCGGGTGTTCCTGCCGAGCGCCACCGGTGCCGGCTCCGGGAAGAGCCGCGGAGTCCCGGGCCGCGCTCCCCGCCGCCGGCGGGGACAGGGAGGACCGCGGAGGCTTTTGCCAGGGGAGAGGAAAGGAAGGTAGGGAAGGTTTTTAGGCGCATTCAGGGCGAGGGTTTAGGTCGCAGCTGTGAGAAACGGAGCGAGGCAGGACGCGCTGGCACCGGGATGTGCGGCAGGGACGGAGCCAACAGCCCCAGCGGCGGCGGCGTCGAGCGGGGCCCTGAGGCGCCGTCCCCGGGGCATTCCCGGGGAGCGGCTGCGGGAGTCAGCCCCGGAGCGCTCCCAGCCTGGCAGGGGAGCAGTAGCCCTCGGCGCGCCAAGCCTGTCGGCACCCAAGGTCTGTTTTCCAGCAGTACCAGCTGTCCCAGGAGAAGGCGCCGTTCCGGCCCCGCAGGTGTGCGGGCTCGCGGTTCTCAAGGGGTGCCCGCACCGCGGTGTAGCGGTCTCCTGGAAAAGCCGCCTTGGTCTAATTAAAGAGGAAAATTGAAAACCCGCTTGGCCAGAAATGTGAATAAATAAATAATGTGTGTTTGGAGCCTCAGTACGGGGGAAGATTAAAACTTCTGATAACGCATGTTTGTGAGTTGGTTCTACTTTTTTCCGCTGGAGTTTAAAGCTCTAGAGCCAGAATTTTACCGAAAATATATGTGCACAAAAAGTACTGTGCCATTGTTTTTATGGGAAATTCTGCCATTGAATTCAGTTATTCTTTCTATTTTGTCTTCTAAACAGTGTACTTTTAAGAAGCTTAAATTTTTGTCAGAACAATCCAAGAAAGCTATCTTTTTTAATAGATAAAAATAAGTCCAGAAAAAATGTAATAACTTTTTTTCTCTGGAAAAAAAAGAAAGGTTAAAAAGTATTTATTTAGTCATGTGTGTTAAGTGTTAAAGCTCTCATCTGGGAGATAGATCTTGTGACCATAAGAGCCGGTCATCTGGAAAAGCGATTTTGTTACTGTTTTAGCACAAAAGACTTTCCATTCTGAATGATTTCTGGTGTGCTTCATCACGGAAGAACAATATTAATTGAATTATGTAATTTTGTTTGTTTCCTAAAATAGTTGGTTTCCTAAAATATTTGCCTATCTATTTATAGATCATTAATATTTATAATTATTTTTGCACATTTTTGTGTGTCTCCAAATATTTCCCAATATTATGTTAGGAAACAGAAGGGAAATTCTTGTGTATCTCAGATGCACTGCTTTTCCCTCCCCTCAGATGACATTCCTTTTTACAGGGAGATGCTTCTGTTGTTGTGTGGTTTGTGTTTTGTGTGTTATTTTGTCAGAAATAGTCGATTTTGAATATTTCTTGTCTTGAAAATTACCAGTGTTTCTGTGTATGGTGAACTCTAAGTAAGGTTGTGTTTTGCTGCCTTAAAGTCAATGACTATTATGGTATTGTTTTTACTTTTTTTTTTTAAGGAGAGTTTGTTTGGGGTTTTTGTTTGGTGGTGGTGTGTTGGGTTTTTTTCCTTCCTATCCATGCTTTCAGTTTTCGAAGTCTCTATGCAACATCCCAATATTTTTGGATCATACACTTTGCATAGCTCCTAAATTTTTATATTGGAAGTACTTCAGCTTTTTCGTTTAGTACCTAAGATCTGCTGTATACAAATGACATTTACACGTGTTTCTCTGTGTTGGGAAATGAGTGTTCTGTCGTGTTTTGCTGGCTCAGGCCTCAGGGATGTTGAGGTCAACTGTAGCATTTGTGTAAATGTTTTACTAACTTGAACTCAGTTAACTTTCAACTTCTTGAAATTCATCCTGTGTAGTTATATGAGCATGATTCACTGCTTGTATTGAGTAATGATAAACTCAAATTTGAATAAAACAGCTCGGTTGGTATTTGATGTGCCTTCATGACCTTATAATTTGCCTGATACACAGTCCTCTCCTATTAGCTGACAGCGAAGGTGAAGAAGTGCAGGCGCAGTGTCTCTTGTCGTGGTGCTCCGAAGGTGGTTTTCACTGGGAATCTCGAGTGGAATAGCTGTTGCTTCCATCCTGCTTCAGGTATGTGCCTAACGTGTTCGTGGTCAATGCTGATTATTACTGCTCATTTTGACAGACAGTGATGTCTGAGCCCACTGATGGGGATCTGTAGGCTTTACCTTGCTGAACTGCTTGATTGCATTAATGAGCTTGTGCTCGCATTACAATTACCTAGTTTTCTCCTTTCTGTTTGTTGTTCATTTTCCTCACCCTGTTGTGTTCTGACACCAGCTTAAGTTGTTTGAGAGGAACTGTTTCAAAAATATTTTTCCTTCTCAGTAACTTATCTCTTGTCTATCTCTACCCTAACGTTTTTCTTCCATGCTTTCTTCTGATTCTGTCTTTCCAAATTCTTTTTCCCTTTTCATTTCTGTTATGCTCTACTGATTTCTCTCTCTTGTCTCTGATTTCTTACTCTCATCTATTTTCCTTCTTCTTGTGGCCATTGTTTTGCTAGTGTGCTTGATTAAATGGCCTTCACCAGTCATTGAAGAGGCTCAGTCGGCTTTTTTCATTCTTAATGAGGGAGAAGAAAAATAAAATCCCAAGGTGATTAGTTGTGAGTTTGTTGTTTTGATGGGGTTTTATTTGTCCTTAGAAGTATAAAGGTGGAAAGAAAAAAAAGTCTGGGAAAATGTAGAAAACAAAGTGTTAAATGGTGGTGGATATCTGAGAACGGACAGAGAAGAAAAGCTTCATGAGGGAATTTCATGGGAGACTAAAGTTCTCGTAGATCTGGCAAGAAAAGTATGAGTTAATGATGGCAGTTGCTCAGATATTTTCGGATCATCAGAGATTCTGAGGCTTACATAAGTGTCACATGTGCTGTTTGTAATAGGACTCTGGAGTTTGTTCTTAAGGCAGGTGCTTGGGTTGTATTTGTGATAGTTCATTAAACAAAATCCTTACATTGCATGGGAATTAAGAACACCTCTTCGAACCTGCTGGAAGGTGGTGCTCACTGATGCACCTTATGTTCTGTTAAAACAGCACAGCTACACGGATTTTCCTTTGCCCTCCTTGCTGTGATGAAGCAAACCTGGGTAATGCCTAGCTGCATCTTAGTACAAATCCATAGCTACAAAACTGCCAAACTGCTTGGCACTTGTCATCAACTCTCTTCAGGAGAGGACTTTGTTACAGAACTAAGTATTTACTCCTTTCCACATAAAATGTGGATACTTTAGAAATTACTGCAGTTGGAGTTGATCTGTCACAGACACTGGCCAGGGCTGTTGTCTGCTAGTGGAATTGTGGTCAGTTCTTCTCAGAGTGTGCTTCCAAGGCAGAGAGGATCAGAAGTCTGTGCTTCTGCCCGCATCTCTCTGCATTTGTTTGGAACAGGAGGATAAAAATAAAGGTCACAGCAGACAGGTGAGGTTACCCATCTGCAATGGGCTGTGCACTTTGTTGGCCCTAGACAGAGCAGAATGCTGGAGTGAGTTAGAGAGACGCCTGAAGAATGTGACTTTTTTTGCTGAGAATGGGTAAAAGTTAATCTCACTTTGCTGTAACTGAAGACAAAGGTGAAGGGTGGAAATAAGTCTTACAAGGGCTGAATCTGGGGTAAAGGTAGTGGAGTATGAGTGAGCTCTTTGGGTGTGGGAGAAAGGTGTGTGGAGATAGAGGCTATAGCAGGCTCACATAGAAAGGAAAGGGAGGGTTTAGGAATGAATAAATGTAAAATAGAGACAGCAAGTAAAGATTTCAAGAGAATGAACATGGTGGGGCTGAGCAGATTGCTAAAAGACGGTCAAATTAAGTGCCAGCAGTGGGCGAGGGTCTTGGGCAGAGCTGATGAACAGCCATGTAAAGTAGAATATTCAGTGCTGTGGGTGGATGGATGTGTTACCAAGTGTCTGGAAAGTGATAAGGAGCTGTTTGCACCTTCTGTATGCTGAGTGCTCTGCGTGTAGGTTGGTGCAGGCGATACTGCATATGGTGGGACATCTGGCCATATGCTCTTTTCTGCTGTTAAAGATGCCTGTATTTTCTCCTTTTTACCTGCGCACCCCATAATTTCTGTGCCCATGTCTTTTATTAGCATTTCTTAGGAAAAATACATGGAAAGAGACAGGGGACATGTAGTTGTATCTTGATGTCCGATACTGTGTAACACAGCTTTGGGGCTTTGGCTTGTGAAACTGTTGTTAGGAGCTGTGTAAGCAACCTGAGCGTTCAGGGCAACTGCTTCAGATTTGTGAGGGTATGTGGGTTTTGCTAGGGTTTTTTTCTTGTTGTTTGTAATTCTAAAAATAAAAACCAAACCGAAAAGACAGAAAAGAAAAACATGAAAAAATACTGAGAGGCAGAGCTCAGGTGCACTTCAGTTCAGCCTCTCTTGTGCAGCACAGGCTTTTCTCGAAGAGGGGGATGCTGCTGGAAGGATATGCCTTCGTTCTGTCTGTGTGCTAATCTCTCCCAGCAGCTGTTCTCAGCCTGAGATGAAATTCTCTTTGTTTGTGACTCTGAATAACACTTGTGTTCTGCCACAGCATCTCAAGTGTGTAAATGTTAAAGTGGTTCTGCACAGAGTTCCCCTCTGGCAGTGCTTCTTTTCAGATAATATTTGGACTTTTGGGAGGTTCTGGAGACTCTGAATGTTGAAAATCTGCAAGACAAATAAGAGAAGGAAATTGTCTAAAAGTCAAAACTAGAAATACTGGAAAGCAAACTACTTTATCTCTTCTGCACTTGGGAAATGGAGAAACCTTTACTCTGAAAGAACAAATCAGTTCGATGTAGTTGTAGCATTAAGTGCAATAAAACAACTCTTTTTGGATGAGGTGTTGAAAAGCACCTAAAGGGAGAATGTATTGTACAGAATGATTTATTTATTTTCTTTTTTTGACAGAGTTTTAAAGGAGAGAGTTCTTGGTAATTTCCATTCCTTTTTTTCTTTTTTTTTTTTCTTTTCAGGACCTTTTGCAGCTCTGTGATTGCTGATACAAGCTTGACAGCCTCAAAAGTACCTGGCAAGATGGCATCTTCCAGACTTCCCATCCTTATAGCATTGGCATTTTCCTCTTTGCCCTTTGTTCTTTCACATTCAAACAGAGTAATGTGGTTTCAGGATTTCTTTCCACCTAATGTGTGCCCTATAAATGCCAAAGCAAGCACTTTTTATGGCATCATGTTTGACGCAGGAAGCACTGGAACCCGTATTCATATTTACACCTTTGTGCAGAAGAGCCCAGGTAAGACCCCATGTATGTTGACTTAGGTTCCAACTTCTCAAAACAGTTTTGTTTTTTGCCAGCTCAGCATTTGGAGGCAGTGAAGATTTCTGCAGTTTGTCCTTCAAATGGTCCTCCTGCAGGTGTTTATGGTCCACTTGTCTTGGTGTTTTGCTGTGTAAATACCTTTTTTGCAGGTCTTTTGAGTCTCAGAGTTATAATTCTGGGTATACTGAAGAGTTCTAAATTTTCAAACATTTTCACCTGTTCAGCTGTTTAAAAGGAATATCTCACTGATACGAAAAGACACTTATGCTGTTTTTGTCAGGTTGCATGTTACCTTAAATTTTATCAAGAGACACTTGAATTCTGCATACGTTTATGTCACATTTTGTAGCAAATTAAAATCAGTAAATTAGAGAGTTACTAAGTACTGATGGTGTGAGCCATTTCCAGGAGAACTGTGCTGAGATGCACCACACTCCAGTGTATCTGATGCTCACATGGTGCAGAGGTGCTCGGTTTTGGCTGCACATGCGACAGGATTCAGGAGGATAAATTAGCTTGGGTACAGTGAGCCAGCAGGTTTGCAAAGGTTGAAGGCTGGTTGCTGGGACTTAGGTGTCACACAGTACTTACGTGTCTTTGCATGACTTCATCCATAGTTTGGAAGGACTGGTACAAGGTCCAGTTCTGTTAGACTCAGCCTGGCTTGTAACATGCAATATTCAGGGATAGCTTCCACACCCAAGCTGCTCTGGGAGCAGTGGTCGAACTTGTTTGGCTTCTCAGCCAAGTACTTGAGAACAGTCAGCTCTGTTCTGTCTTTGTGAGTTGGATGAATCACCTAAAGATAATTGGGAGTTGATTGTGTCTTAATATGCACTAGTATTTCACAATTAGCTTGGGGACAGAAAGGGAAAGAAATTTTATTAAGAATAGACAGCAGTTATGCTGTGTTGTTGTAATTTATTGCAGTTCACAAATGCTAAATGAACATACTTTTAATTATGTTAATAATTGTTATTTTAATTATAACAACATGTTATTAATAAATTGTTTGTGAACTTGGAGGATACAAGGGCAGCATTCTGCTAAATGTGTTCCTGAAGTGAAGGAGCAAGACTTGTTTTAAGAGGGGAATAATCTTGTTTGCAAGGAGAATCAAGGATAGTCACTTTACAGGAGTTGAGGGCAACCTTTTGGAAATTAAAGAATAAGATATGAGTTGTTGACTGAATCATGTAATGTTTTGTTTGTGCAGAAAACCTTCCAGAGTTGGAAGGGGAAATCTTTGAGTCTGTGAAGCCAGGTCTGTCTGCATATGCTGATCAGCCTGAAAAGGTAAGACTGTCCTTCATTCCTGGGGAGTTGGTCTTGCTTCTGTTAATATCACTTAGATTCTACGAAGCAGTTCAAGTATTACTGATTGCAATTGCAAAAAGTCAAGAAGAAGTGTAAAAGTTCTACTGCTGTCTCTCTAAACCTCTTCCTCTACTTTTGTGAGTTAATTTCTACACAGTTGAAATAGGAGCTGGTGTTTTACAGATTTCATTGGTGGAACAGTGGCTTAATTAATTCCTTAAATGTTATATAACTAGACTGTATGCCTTTGAGAACGTCAAAGACCAAGTGATCTTGTCTCTAGCAGCGTCAATGCTTATTTCCCCTGTAGCTACCCCAAATACAGTAAATACATACTCTGTCTCATTTACAAATAATTTTCTCAGTTCTGAAGTCAGCTGCCATTTTCCAGACCTCCTGCGCTGACAGGAAGCTCTTTCACAAACTAAAGGAGGTGCCAGAGAAATGATAGATTAGATACACTATGTTGTGTGCTTTAGCAGCCTTGAAGCTGGGGGCTAGCATAATGGGGGTTTCAGGTTTCTCATTTTGCTCAGTTGGATTCCATGCTACAGGAATTTGAGTGTGACACTTCACAGAGGAATGAATGGATTTTGTATTTTTTTTAAAAACTTCGATAAGATCACCTGTGATTCCAGTAAATCTTCTTTGTTGGGTAGGAGAGCTCACCCGAAAAGAAATTTCTAGGCATTTCACAGGAGAATGTTTATTGCTAATGCCAAACTGTAATTGTTAGAGCAGTGGAAATAATTGAGAGCCAGCAGTAATGTCTGTACCTTGTGTGGTAACCATTGCACAGCTGGCATTCTAATTACAACATTTTCTATGGACACACTTGGAATTCTTATGTTGCATTTGGTGAAATCTACAGATATTTCCCCTTGCTTTGGTAGCCTCAGTCAGTAATTGCACCATTTAGTTTCATCATACTGCAAGATGCTTAGGTTTGTCAGGTAATCGGTTCCCTCACCTGCCTCCATCCTTTCCAAAAAATACCTTCCACAAACAATAATATTTATCTTCCCTAAAATATATTTATGAATACACCTTTCCTTTCAATGCAGACATTCTGTTTAATGTTCTAATGAGATGTCTAGCATGGTTTTTGTACTTATCTTGGGTGTGGGTATCTTCTACTATTGAATACTGTTTTCACAAGTTTTGAGGGGAAACTGGGAGGCCTATTCTCTGACAGCCTGTAGGAAGAAACCATAATAAAAACATATTTTTCCTTTTAGGGTGCTGAAACTGTCAAAAAATTGCTGGACATGGCCGTAGATGCTGTGCCACCTCATCTCTGGAAGAAGACCCCAGTAGTGTTAAAAGCCACAGCTGGACTTCGCTTGCTGTCAGAGGAGAAAGCTCAGGCTCTGCTTTCAGAGGTAGTACTAAGTTGTTTTGGATGCACTGGTATTGTTCTCCTTGTTTCATCTTTTTTTTTTTTTCCATTCAGTTGTCTGTTCTGTTTAGCATAAGAGAATTTCATCTATGAAAAGAGACTGTAATCTCATGATGGCATGAAACTTGCAGAATATCTTCTCTGGTCCTGAAATCCTCTGTCTTGCTGTGGTGGAAGGCATTGAGAGAGAACTACATATTTTTTTTCTTTCTTTCCTAGCCCCTACTTCTCACACTTGTCTTATTTTCTACTTCTGTGTAAAACAAAACTTTGTCACCCTCAGAGCAGTACAAGACTCAGAAGACCAAGAAATCTAATCACTGTTTCTTTCCTCAGGTGAAAGAAGTCTTTGAGGAATCACCATTTCTTGTTCCAGAGGACAGTGTTGGTATCATGGATGGATCTCATGAAGGTATATTTTAGGAGGGTGTATTGGGTGTACCCGCTACAGAGGGGTAAAAAGTAAAAGCAAAAAAGCAAAGAGAAATGGGAAAAAGAGAGATATCTTAGGAACATGAGAGGGAAAGAGAAATGGTCCCTAGACTAAGGGGAAAAAAATAAAAGGGTTTTGGCCCTGTTTGAAACAATGCAATCCTGCCCTTCTGAGATGGTGTTCATTACTTGGTCACCTTTAGGCTGCAAATGCAGATAGACAAAGAGATTTCACAGGTTTCAGAACAAAACCTTGTCTCAACAATAAGTATTTAGGGTGATGCAGGCTGACCAGCTGAAGCCTGCTCTTGGGAAGTGGTGCTAAAAAGATGATGTCCACCTCTGAAAGGCTACATGACAAGATATATAGCAAGCTGGGAAGCTTATGGAAAGTGCCTTGTAAATTCTGCAATATAAGCATTAAAAATAACCTATTATGATTAGCTCATCAATTTTTAAACTAAAATTGGAAGGATTGTGAATATTAGAGGAGAACGAAGGATAATTGGCAAGTATTAAAAATAGATAACTAAATAATAAATTTAGTTAAATAACAAGTTAAAAAATATTCTGTTGGGAAAAATAACAGCTAGTAAAGTAGCAAAGAAGTACTGTAAAATACAAGAAAAAGTGAAATATGTTTTAAGTTTTGAGCGAACAATGATTTTGCAGTGCAGAAAAAACCACGATAACATTTTGACATCCAGACATACTACCTTGGAGAATAGGCAAGTAATAATCATCTGTATGGATGCCTGATGAAAAGAGCCATCCTGTCATGTTATGTTCAGTCCAGAACACTTCCTTACGGCAGATAAATTGCCAGTTTGGAAGGGGTTGAAGGAAAGCAAGAAGAATTATCGCAGTGCTTAAACAACTAGTAAATGGAGGAAGATTAAAGAACAAAATCTGTCCACATGGGCTGAGAGAAAAGAGGTACCATAAAGTCTTCAAGTATTTGAAAACTATGGTGCAGTGCATATTTTGTCACTAGGATTAATGGGTGAATTGTACAGTAGGTAGAACTGTTGTATTGACAGGGGACAGGACCAATGAGGCATAACAGAGCACAGGGTAGCCTGCCAAGTTTATTTAAAATCCCTACCTCTTCTACTGTCACATGTTTGCCTGCATTTGGGTGAGAATCATGCCAGTGTCAAGCAAGCCACTGGAGTCAAAGGAGCTGTTTTGTGTTTTACTGGTTGCTACTCTGTCTGTAGTGTAATTATAGAAACCTCAAGATTAAAATGCAGAGTGGTGTGAATGCAGTTTTCAGATTATGAATTGAAATGCTAGACTGCAAAAACAGGCCCAAGGAAACTTGTGCGTTGTGTCAGCTCATTACTCCTTTGTATGCTGTTTGGATAATAGATATGATTTATGTATGCTGCAGCTGCATGGATATTACAAAGTCCTACCTACTCCAGCTCATGCGACTGGTGTGACTCAATAATGCATCATATAATTTAATTATGAGTTTGAATTAATCTCTGAAGTCTGGGGTGGTTAGGTTAAGTTAGTAATGACTTCCAGGCAAATAAATAACATGTGGAGGGCTGGTTACAGTGGGCAGGAGATTGTGGGAGTATTCAGTGGTGACTTTTTTTTTTTTTCTGTTTTTCACTCCTTGCAGGAATTTTAGCCTGGATCACTGTGAACTTTTTGACAGGTAGTTAATTCTGTATAACTACTCTCTTTGAACTTGAGTCTCGTCTGTGGAGGCGATCACCCTAAGTTCCTCTGCCTTGGCCATGCTTTTCCTCCCCGCTCTGTCACCAGTGCTAAAGCCGTGGATTGTCTTGGGCAGACTGTTCCAGAGTCTGTAGTAAGGAGACATATTAACCCCGAAGGTGCCAGAATTTACTCAGATCTTGGAGGCACTGGCAAGCTGGTTTCTCTAGCATGCACTGGGGAGTGGTACTGCTCATGAGTGGGAAACAAAGCCTTGCAGTGTCCTTCATCCCAGTGTGAGCTGTACAACTACAGTGGTGTTGCAGGGCATGGTGCCTTAGCACTTCTGGCTCTAAGAGCTTCTGGAAGGGCAATCTAGTGAAAAGAAAATCAGTACTCTAGTAGATAGATGAGCAAGCAAAAAAGCTGCTCTGGGTGAAGAGAAATTATAATAGCTGGTTTGCCTCTTACTGCCCTTCGTTCCGCTACTGCTTTCGGCCAGCTATATGGTGGTTACAAAATTTGTGTACTCTCCTTGACAGTCTTCTGCAGGAGATACTTTGTCTCTTACTTTCAGCTTTCGCTTGATACCTAGAGATTTATCTTTATCTGCCTTTGTGTTTTTGGAAGAGAGATTGGAATCAAGGAAGAGAGTCTGTGAATCTTTCCATCATACCTTCTCTTTGCCTGCCTGTTCTCTCTGAGGTTTTTTCTTTGAAGGGCAGCTCAGCCCTCCTATATTGCTGTGATACTGTGATCACCTGGTGGCTGCCTGAACATCCACACAGTGTCTGCATTTTAGCATTTGTGCACTTGGGGCTGTTCTGAGCGTGGTGTTGTTTGCAGGGCAGCTGTCTGGCCAGAACCAGCAAACTGTTGGGATTCTGGACTTGGGAGGAGCCTCAACCCAAATCACATTCCTGCCGCGGTTTGAGGTGAGGAGTGGTTAAAAGTGCGCGGGTTGGGTCTCTCCACTCCAAGGCTGGTGGAGAGACCTGAGCAGTGCTGCACTCTCTGATATCACTTTGTCAGGAGTGGCACAAGCAGAACATCCGTGGTTTACCAAATTTCTGTATTTCTGTTTCCTTTGAGATCAGCAGTGGGCTGATAGGCGCTTGCAAACAAAGGAGCCTGAATAACGACGAAATAAAAAGAAAAGCAAATGAGTAAAACCAAAAAGAAACAGCTTTTGTTTTTCTAAACTCAGGCTGGGAAAGCCTCATTAATGTTGATACCGCTGTGTATTCAACAAATGTAGAACATTTCTAGGTAGTATTCTTGAATATCAGAAGAAATGTAGGGGCTGGTCTATCTTTTTTTTCTCCTATTCCAGTCTGATAACAGACCTTCTCTATGTTTTGGAGCGGGAGAGTGTCATATGGAGTAGATGTCTTTAATAGTAGCGCAGTCACTTCTCTGTTTTCTTATCAATTTCTTCTCATTCCGTTTGAGAATTCCCCTCTCTGTCCCTCAGACATCTCTGCTGGATTTCTTAGTAGTTCTGTAGCTCTTTAGAAACAGTTTGAACTGGGACTCAAGTCTGCAGTTTGCATGAGAAAACTGCATGAGTAATGGAAAGGCACTATAGCATTCTGTACCTTCATATTGTGATGTTGTTTATGTCACTCTTTCTGAAGGAGTAATTTCTTTAACATTTTTTGTTTATAGAACTTGAGATTCTCAAAGGTTGTTTGGTGACCACAAAACACATGGCTTTCACATCAGGATATTTTAATTCTTCAATCGTGTGTTATGTTGAAACATGACATCCGACCTTATCCTGTTCAGCAAAGCCTCAAGTATACTCTGGGCTTGTCCTCTGTTTTGTGTTGATAACACCTGCTGAAGTGGGCATTGGACCAGCAGGAAAGGGTGTTGCATGTCAGGGTTTTGGAGAATAAATAGAACTGTGAAACAGGCTGAACTGCAGCTCGGGATTAAAATGTTCCCTTCGAGCCTTACAGGAAAAGGCCTTGAGTGTTTGCTGCTGACCGGGACTAATGGTGGGAATTTGTAGGGCAGTGTGGAGTCAAGGTTCATGTTGGCTGCTTGTGCACTATGATGTCTGCTTCTCACCTGTGTTGTCAAGTTCAAATAAATAAGCTCAGTATTTTTTTGGGAGTTTTTCCCATCAGACAGAATTAGCAAGAATACCTCCCTTTGATTCACGGTGGGGATTTTTCCTTCCTGCAATCCGAGGGAGTCACGTGTTTGCTCTTGTATTAGTTTTGAACAAAATACAGTAATAGTAAGAGATTCATTAATTAAATATGAATTACAAGCAAGTAGAGAACATATAATGATAACTGCATGGAGCTGATTTTAATTTCATGGCATTATTGCCAAAGTTAAAAGCAACTGAAAACCAACCATAATAATTATGAAATTGTCTGTCTGGTGTCTGCCTCCTTTTTATGAAAGTAGGGCATGAAAAAAGATAATTGTTTTCTCCAAACTAATTTTTTTTGAGGATCTCTCCTTTTAAAAAGTTTTTGTGATGTAAGGTTTAGAAACAGAACTCAAAATACGGCAGAGTCTGTGTATGTGAGGCCAAGGATGTGACTGCCGTTTCAGTGATAATCAACTTGAGACCCAAAACAAATTTAGATTTGTATTTGCTCAGGAGAAGCTCAAGCTGAATACTGGCAAATTCCTTTCAGCTTTGAGCAGGCTTCTGTCTAGAACTGTAGAAAAAATAACCCAGATCTGGATCTCCTTACTTGAATGGTAACTACAGGACTATGCAGCTTCAGTTCTGAGATTCTGCTTCTTCGCCCAGGATAACAGTGTCTGATGTAAGTGCACAGAGCCAAGAAGGGGTGGGAGAATGAGGCCATGAAGAGAGGAGAGACAGAAACTGAGACTGAGGGCTTAGGGAGTGGACACGAAGAAACTGTAAATGATGGCTAAAGCAGTTCAGCCTTACAAGAGTGTGAATTAGTCTGTCAAGAAGCTAGGGCAGGGTACCAGTGGGATGGAGATGCACACAGAGGGAAGACCATGAGGGGAAAAAAACTGGAGATGACGAGACAAGAGGCTAATTTAGGTGAAGCAGCTCTAAGACTGGGAGTGAGTGGTCACAGTGTTTCCTTGAGTATTGGCAAGACATTTGACATAGTGAAAATGGGGCCTATACTTTGTATTTTTGATTCTTCTGAGTATCTCAGTCTAGGTGCCTAGTGTGACTTGCAAAAGTTCAAAGCACTTCTAGTGCAGCTGATTTCGATGGGGACTCTGTACATGTAGAGTAGCATGTAAGTACTCTAGAAAAATTCAGGTAGCCTGAATTAGAAAGTGTTTTCATTGTGATCTGTTGTGCTTCCCTGTTATACACTGAAGTAGCACAAAGATGCATATAAATAAAAAAGATGCATATAAATAAAAGCTGCAGATGTTACAGCAGCGGCACCATTGGAAAACTGTTCTTTGTTTTCAAAGCAGACCAGATGAGTATGCAGTAAACTCTATGGGTATATCTGTGATATTACATTCAAGCTGGTTATTCTTTATTTCATAATACAAACTAAAACATTTTTTTCTTTTACTTAACTTTTAGGAAACTCTGAAGGAAACCCCTGGGGATTTTCTTACCTCTTTTGAAATGTTTAATAGCACCTACAAGCTCTATACCCACAGGTGAGGAGCAAAAGACTGCTATTTCTGACTGGGGAAATCAGTCTTTTTGCAGCCCCTAATAGCCATATCATCCTGGTACCAGCAGCAGAGACCATGACTTTTTTACTACTTATCTGCCTGAAACAGTAGAAGTGGAACATGATATTAGTTGGCTGGAAATGTTCCAGGATCATGGTTAATGTCACTACAAGGGAATATTAGGCAGTCTGTCAAATGAAGAGAAAGCATTATGAGTCCATATTTAAGGAGAAGAATTCTTATTACTGGATTCAAGCCAAATATTCTGAAACAAGCAGAATGGTAGATATTGTGCCAGTAGTCAGAACTAAACATGATCAGATATTTGGAAAGAGGACTTTCCTGAGACTTGTTCCTTAGTGGAGTGAACATTACCATCTCAGTCAGTTATAGAATCTGCTCACTTAACAGCAGAGCTGGTCTAATAGTTGTCCTCTTCTACATTTCCTGATGTAACTCCTTGCTGTAGTCATCAATACAGTCCATTAGATCACCTAAAATAATTAGGATTGAAAAATCATCTCCTAAAAATTGAGAGAGAGCTGGAGGTTAGTTTAACTCTGAATATTCTGCAAATGTTTAAAATGACATGACAAAAGTGGTAAGTGCCTAAACACAGAGGTGGGAATGAAAGGGTCAACAGGATTTTAATCTAGCTGTGTTGCTGCAATGTGGCATGACATTCTCATAAACACTGTTCACATTCTAGCTTATAATGAATGTAGCAGTTACTTGTGGAGTCAAACAGGCGAATTTCACACAAAGCCACGGTTCCCATTTAGTAGGAAGTTCTGCACTCTGCCCTAAGAGCACATAGTTTTGTGTGTGTTATATAAGAGTGGCTGTCCTATTCCCCATGCACTCAGCATATACCCTTCTTTCTCCCTCATTTTTAAGATGGTGCATTTTTGCTTTTCATGACCATTTTGTAAAAATGCCACATCAGCTCTAACCACTTCCTGCAGTTTTAGATTTACCCATTTTACAACTCTTTGTATTTCTTGGGTTTGTGTCACTCTTTTGGCCCTCGGGGTTGTTCTGGCAAAGGGAATTCTGTTTTAGAGAGGGGAGCCTTGTGGGAATCAGAGGAAGGATATTTGGTTTGGGTGTTCCAGGCCTTAGGAAGAGGGGTATGGGTAAAGCATACCAGATGTGCAGGAATCAAGACTATAATGTCTGTCTTTGTTGTTTACAGCTATTTGGGGTTTGGACTAAAAGCTGCAAGACTGGCAACGCTTGGAGCTTTGAATATGGAAGGTATGTTCATGTGGTAAAACATCCAAGAGTCTTGAAGAGATGCTTAGATTTAGCTTTGTGTCAGCAGCCCATTTCCTGTGTGTCTTCACTTCTGTATCTTGTGCTTTTCTGTGTTTCTGATGGTCTATATTTGTCTGAAAACAGCTACCACTTGTTAAAGAGTTGTCTTGTGAGACACCTGCTTTTCCCTATGTTTGAGTTCAGCCAGCAGTGACACTCGAGTGCAAATTCCAGAAATGCACACGTGAGAGCAGTACAAACACCATGGCCAGCCACAAACATACAGCTTTACAATCATCTGCAGAAGCATAAGCAGCATGAATAGATCCTTTTCCTGAGGGTTGCTGCTTAGGCCAAACCCACTTTGTAGGTCCCTCTGGTATCTGCCTGGCCTGTGATGTTCCCCAGAGCTGTTGTGTGTACTGCCTGGTCTAGATGGAAGCCCACAAGCACATCACACACTCTTGCTCGCTAACCTGAGTGCATACTCACATTCCTGAGTCTTTCCAAGTCTCTCACCCAGAGCTTGGGCCTTTTGTCTAGTCTCCGGCCAGGACCTGGGGTCTTTCCTCCTTCTGGATTGTTACTTGACAGCTAGATGGACTTGTGATAATTACTGGAATGTACTCAAATCAAAAATAGTTGGGATTAGGGATTGAGAAGAAGATAGGACAGACTGCAGTAATTGGTTACAAGGCTCACACAGAAGAGCACACTGACCAGCTGCCTGCTTGCTTGTGACTGTCTTCTTTTATAGTCCCCTCTGGTTTGCCATACTTGCACTTCCCTGATCCCTTGATTCCCAGCCTTTGAGCCTTTCCCTAAGCATCCCATAGTAAATTTTGCTGTCCTACAGCCTGCCTCAAGCATTCTGTTAGAAGTTTGCTTTTTCTGAGACCTGTGTGTGCAGCAATAATCATGTTTTCTTCTTATCAGTTACAGTATTTCTGGTTGAACCCCTCAAAGGTACATTCAGTGGATCCTGTAGTGGCCATTGATCTCTGTCTTAGGAGTTTTTGTCTTCATTGCTCAGTTGCTTTGTCTTGGTTATCTGCTGTCATTAGGGTTCGTGTATCTGTGTGTTTATTACCTCTCATTTCTTGTCTTTTGTGGTGAATAGCCATTATCCAGATATCCTTGTATCATTTATCTCATTAAGAAATTACAAGCCCGACTTCTCTGCTGTTTGCAGGACAAAATGGACACAACTTTTCCAGACTTGAGACTGGTCCTTAATTCATAATCAGTTGGTGCCACATCCATCAATTCAGATTTTTGTACTTTTGCTTAAAGACTTTAATGAAGATCTTTCAGCCTTTTCCGGTTCTGCATATTGATCGATAGCTATGTTAAATTCTGTGCTTTCTGACTCTCTGCTCTCATTCCAGTTGTGGATGGACAAATGTTCCGCAGCTCTTGTTTGCCAAAGCAGTTGGAGGCGGAGTGGCACTTCGGGGGAGTGAAATATCGGTATGGTGGCAACAAAGAAGGTAAACTGAGGAGACTTTCTCTTTTACAATAAGTCTTATCTCCACAATCTGAGCTTTTCCTTGTCAAATATTTCATCAGTTAACTGATGATGACTGGGATATGAAGGATACCTGTCCAGTTGTAGAGGTTGACTTCTGAGAAATCCAAATTAAAATCTGAAGCTGTAAGAGTAGCTGACCTGTACCCCTGTCCTCTGACTGTGATCTCTTATTACAAATTATACCTTTATAGGAAATGTTGAGAATTACCTGTGCAAATATGAGAGATTTTTCTGAGGCTTAGAGCAAAGTGCAAAAATTCTGCCTGTGTTAGGGTACAAACATTTTGGCCTACCAGTTAATCTCACTTGTGGAACTATTTCTTAAGAGTCTTTAATAATAGTAAGTCTAATACTGCATAGTGTTGGTGAGTCTGCTACCGTCATAGACTTGAACAGATTGGGGAACATGAGAGCTAAGTTGCAAATTTGATGTGTGTGGAGTGGGTTGGTAAAATTACAACGTGATGAGGAGGGAAAGCAAGGTTTTATCTATACGGTGGCAGCAAATGTAGAAGATTCTGCTGACCACAGAAGATGTCAATGGGAGTTTTGCCTGACATGGAAGCAGTTTGCGTGGCGCTTCTTTCAGACACGGCAATGATCTGCTCTAACCAGTTCTACTTGATGATGGTGTTTTAGAGTCCTTGCCTGCATGCAGGTGCCATGTTGGATTACAGAAGGGATATCTAAGCATATGCTCTTTGGCTCACCCCATCTGTGTTTTTCCTGACAGGAGAAACAGGATTCAAGCCTTGCTACTTGGAAGTACTCAAGGTTGTCAAAGGGAAACTTCACCAACCAGATGAGATTCGTGGAAGTTCCTTCTATGCTTTCTCCTATTACTATGATCGAGCAGCTGACACCAACCTAATCGGTAAATTTGGGATAATCTACTACATATGAGCGTGTCACTCAGAAGGTAGACAGAGGAACCCTGGAGGCTGGAGCCATGGAGAGTAGAGGAAAGGAATGTTATTGAGAAAGAGGAGGAGTTGCGCTCTAGGGTCAACTTAGATAAAGAACTCAAATGCTGTCAGGCCTATGATGATGTTTTCTCACATCTTTTTCAGATTATGAACGGGGAGGTGTTTTGGAAGTGAGAGATTTTGAAAGAAAAGCCAAAGAAGGTAATTGTCATGAGCTGGGAAACTGGTTTGGACAAGAAATAACAAAAATATGAATGTGTAGGCAGTACGTAATGTGAGTTTGACTTGGAAGAAAAGCAAATTTATATAACCTTTATTTCACTTACACCTGTCATGTTACTTTTATTAGACAAAACCCCTAACTGATGCAGAAGACAATACTGATAGAGCAGTGAGGGGTTGGTGGCTTTACAGCTCTGTTCAGGAGAAGGAGATAGTTCGTGTCAGTACAAAAGAAAGTGAATTTGCTGTATCAAGAGCTCTTTCTGTCAAACTGCAACTCTGAGTTTAAGAGAGCACTGACTTCTGTAAGTCTGTCACCTTAAATCCTATTTAATCTCTAACAAAATGGAGGGAGAGAGTCAAGAGTTTTTAAGTCTGACAGCCTCTTCCACCTTCCTTTGCCTCCCCCTGTCTTTTTTTCTGAATGCTTGTTCTAGTTTTGTGCCTCCTGTGGATAAAGAGCTCCCACCTTGCCTGGCTGCTGATGGCTAAAAGCAAGTTACCTCTGTACTGTGATCATTCTCATGAGAATTAGTAGACCATATTTTTCAGCAGAAGGTGCTTAATTACGTAGCTGAGGACTGACTTTTTTTCTAAAATAAGCCCTAAATTTTAATGATTTTTCAGTTAAACTTAATCTCCCTGGAAACTTGGATGATTTTGAATAGGGGGATTAGGCTCTAAAGTTTGAGTGTGGGTTGGTTGTTATTTTTTCCCTGGATAGTGAGAGAGCTTATTTCCAAAGATGTGGCTAAGATGTTACCTAACATTATCAAACCACTTACTTAGCTTTAGAGCATCAAGAGATCAATTCTGTGACCCTGAATTAATTCTTCTCTATCTCATTTCAGTAATAGAAGGATGCTGTTCATATTTTCTTAGAAGGAAGTGAACTCTGCTCTTGCTGCTGGTAGAACAGGGCAGTAACAGCAGGTCTAGAAAATGATGCTTAGTGTAAATATATTTCCCAGTCACTGTCACCCTGCCTATGGAATCTTGACTTAGCTGCAGCGAGGGAGTGGTTGGTTGGGCAATAGCCTCTTCCATTTCCTTGGACAAGCGTGGTTGGAAAAAATAAACTAAACTGCCATCCTAGAAGGTGGAATCTGTTACTGGAGCCATCCGTGGAGAATAGATGAGGAAAACAAGTGATACTGTGTTCTTGAAAAAATAAGTAATCTAACAACACCCTGCGAGGTATCAGTTGAGCAGAGGTTCTTCAAAAGAGCTGTGTGGATTATGCTGCTGTAATAAAAGATGTACTTATGATGGAGTTAAGAGAAACTGGATGTACTACAGGGTTTATTCTCCAACATGGTGGAACAGCTCTGTAGCATGTACCATGTGTTATATATACCCACTAATAGAAGAGGGTGGCTTGTTTTAGTAAGCTTTGCCTTGAGGTCAGTTCAAATGTACAATGTGGATAAAAGCTCTTACTTTGCTGAGATCCCCCTTTTTTTTTTCCTTCCCTAGTCTGTGATAACATGGAGAGGTATAACTCAGCCAGTCCTTTCCTGTGCATGGATCTCACTTACATCACTGCTTTATTAAAGGAAGGTTTTGGATTTAGAGACAACACAGTCTTAAAGGTGAGAAAAAACAGTTAAATACCTATCGATCAACATGCATTAGTTCATTTTTCTCGCTAATTATCTACTGAATCTTTCCAGATTTGTAACAGATTTGTTGCTGTCATTTGTGCAACATATGAATCTAGAGAACTGTCAGGAACAACTTGTTTTTCTTCCTTTATAGTTGACAAAGAAAGTAAACAACATAGAGACAAGCTGGACTTTGGGTGCTACCTTTTATCTGCTGCAGTCTCTGGGGATGACCTATTGAGCTGTGATACTGCTGTGGACTTCAGCATTACTGAAAGGCTGAGAAAGTAAATTGCAATCTCCAGGAATGTTGTTCAGCTGAGACTGGTCACAGAGCAGACCATGGACCAAAGATAAACAACAGATCTTTACCCCGGATTGGCATTGTGCCTAATGAGAGTATGATTTATAACTGTGATTGCCATAAATGATCCAGAATCTGCCTTATGAAAGTCAAAAGGCCTAACCTCCAGCAGAGAATATGAAAGGGGCTCAAAACCAGCTTTCACCAGCAAGTCTGTTAGAAGCACGGAGTTCCTGAATGTGGTGGCAGACTACAGACACACGACTTCCCCTTCTATTTTAAACATACATAACTTAAGTTTGCTTGTGAGATCTTAATTACAGAAATTAGAAATAGCATCAACAGTCATTCAGAGAAAAGTGAACAACTCTGGATGCTGCCAACCTCAGTGTTCCAAGAATCCAGCTGCTAGCTTAGCAAATACATGGCAAGAATATTCCAGTCTTTCAAGAAGGGCCTGCTAGAAGTACACTTTGGGCATGGTTTTGGGAAAGGTATTTTGGGAAGGCTAAAACATAGTAATTTACCAAGCATTTTTTAGGCAGTACTCATTTCCTAAGCAGAATGTGTGCCTGACTATGTTTCAGTTTTGCTGCCCTTTACAAGTCTGTGCAGCTACACTGTACATCTGACTACCAGACTTGATAAATTTATTCATTTAGCATGTAGTCATAACACATAGTTGTGCTGGCACAATGAGGCAGCAGTGCCAGCTATTGAAACTCAACTGCCAGAAGACGTGCTTGTCACATTCCACCCACGAGGAGATTGCAGTCAGATGAAATGGCTGATCTGACAGCTCACTTTGCTGTGAGAGCCAGTTCTGTTTCTCTGCTCTCAGTAAGGCACACCCACAGCCTTCTTCCCTCTGCTGCTGCTGCTCCTTAGGCTCTTGGGTGAACTGATTCAGGACACCAAACCTGAGGTGGTGCTCAGCCAAGAGTCAAGACTAGTGCTATCCCTAGGGAAGCAGGCATGGCACAGCCCAGCGAGACCTGCTGGGCCAGCGAGCTGTCCGAGCACCACAGCCCCTTTTGTTGGAGTGAGCTCTAAGGTTTCCCCTTTGAAACCCATCCATTGCCCTAAGTAAAAACAGCTGTAGAGACTTTTTCCACCCCATGAAATAATTGGCAGCTTGCTACTGTCTTCTCTTCCCCAAGGAATGTGTAAAGTACAGGCAAATTTACCCCATTGCAACAAAAGAGGTATTACTCATGTGACTAAGGGAAACTTATCCACTGATCTCTTGTGATGAACACTTCCTTGTTGGGCAGTTGCAGTTACCTGTTTGCTCTAAAACACCTTTCCAGCTTCTGTCAAACCAGCCTGCCCTCATGCTCCCTTCTCTGCAAACTGGATTTGAAAATAATTGGTAATTCCCAGCACGGGGAGGAAGCAGTGCACTCATGTCTTCAGTGTTCTTGCCAAACAGTTTGGAGACTTAGAAATTTGCCTTACTGTGAACATTAGTAATTTTCCTCTAGTCAGCAGTGCAAGTTTGTCTGTGGCTGATTAAGCTACCCCTTCTCATATCTCAGGTTTTACAGCACGAGGGTGCAAGGCGTGCTTTTGATTGAACAAGTTCAGTCAGCAACAAGAAGCCAAGGGTTGGGGATGGAGCCATCCATACTTATCTCATCACTGACACCTTGCCATAAATTCAGGCTGCTTTTTTGAAACAGGAAATGCTCATCCTACACGTGTACTCCTTACCAGAATCTGTTTGAGATCCACGTTGAGAAACTCCTCAGTGTCACACCAAAGTTCTTTTCCTTCCTCTCTAGGAGTTCCTGTTCGAACGTGAAGAAAGTAATTGTGGCCTCTTCTCAACCATAAACATTTCTTATTCCTCTTCCTAGTGTTGGCAAAACTTAGTATGTGGTCTGGTCTGCAGAACAAGGTGACTGCAAATGCATTCAATGAACACTTCTGTATTCTCAGAAAACACAAAGTAGGATGCGGTGGTTACTGGCCAGGCTGCATTATCCTGAGAACAAGCTGATTTAATAATCCAGAAGTCATCTTTCAGTCTGAGCCAGTGCTATGACAAACTCTTACTGGATCTCAGGCCTAAGAGCTGCCAGCAGTGCGGCTGTGTTTCGAACAGGAAGGAAAGGTGGGATGCTGTATCTAAGGAAGAAGCAGCAGCGTCATCTGCCCCCTGAACACACACTAGCTCTGAGGAGTGCTCCAGGGCTGGGTTTTGTCTGAAGCGAGGAGGGGCTAGAAGAAGGGTACCATGCAGAGGAAGTTCTTTTTTCTGCATTCTTTTCCTCAGACTCTGGTACTACAAATGCTAGGGGGGAGCATCTGCTTCCCAGTACCAAAGTTGCATTTAATCTGAATGCTCAGGGCCTTCATTTGTCAGTGGCACAATTCATTAACTGAAGCAGAACTGCTGCTCTCTATTACTGGCATGATCCTTCAGTTAAGGGAGAAACAAAAACTCTGCTGAAAGGTTTATTTTTGCAAGAAATTGCAGAATTGAGCCCCTGCTGTTTACATCTGAACCCAAGTGGGTGGGGGGATCTGGACAACCCAGTCAAGTCCTCACACTTACCCTAGTGCAATGAGATTATTTATTAGCTAAACTAAAGAGTAAGCAGCCTTTTAAGAGAAGAGCTCTACTTGCAGCCCTGATTTTTATCTCTTCCTTTGTAATGTCTTTTAGCTAGCCACTAACAGGAACTGCCTAATATGAGTGAATGCAGAAGCACAAGTAATGGCTTTCACTTCAAAACTTATGTTTCATTCTTTCTGATGTTAATTTCTGATACTGGTCAACCATATGTGTAAGTCTTGCCCATGGACAGTGCTTACTTTAGTTTTGTGAGTGGCAAATGTCTAATGCAAGAGACTGGTGTTTGGAACCTTAGACAGAATATCTTGAATTGTCTATTTTAGTAATTAAAGCATTTTTAACAATATTCAAGATGTTGTGGTATAGTTTTCTTTCCTAGATATTACTATTACCTTGTATCTTTTCCATGGAGCCCTTAAGACTACCCAGTTCCATGAGAAACACCATTATTAAATAAAGCACCAAGAGAAAGGCAGGGAAAAGGGTGAAAGAATGACAGACGGAGTTTTAAAATATATCTGCTACCATGAGTTGTCTCTCTCTGCTGCAAACTACCCCTTCTGTCTGAGCTGAGGTGCCAAGAACCTAGGAGTGACATTACAGCTCTAGAAATCATATCAGAAGAAACTAAAAGTAATTAAGCAGCAAAAGCTGTTAAAAATTAACCAGTAGTTGGCAAAATTCAGTACTGTGTTTGCCGAAAGGCAGACAGCTGTTTCCACCTCGGTCTTCAAATCAGGAGGCCCAAATTAAAAGCACATTGTACATTTAGTTCTATGGCTGAAGCCATCATGGTAGTATGGAAAGAAAGCCTAAATCCTCTTGAGGAGGGCAAATGTGACAGGTTTTGCATAAACCAGCAGATTATGTAATACACAGCTCAACCCCTCAGTTTTATTGTAAATTAAAATAACAATTCAAAGATTCAAGTCAGTCACAGTCCTTTTAAGGGCAGTGCATTCACAGGCAAGGTGCTGACAGGCACACTGACAACAGATCACTTGCTGGCAAAAGCCATGATTTGCTCCTAAAAGAGAGGAAAAAGAGAAGTAATTCATAAACACGTGTTCTAGAAAGAAGCTTTAGGCACCTTCCCTTTCATACAAATGAACAACAGTTCTTGGCCAGTCTTTGTAGCCACGTGCAGAAAACCTACCCCTATGTCCTAGAAAATTAACAAAATTGTAGCATTCCTTTCCTTCCCAAGTAGCACAAAACTGGTATTACCAACGGGTTCTGTGCTCAGAAAAGAGATCTTCGTTTGTTTTTTTTCTTCTAAACAGAGAAAGAAAAAAAAAAATTCTGAGCACTGAAGCAGCAGCATAGTCTTCCTTAATGAAGACACCGTGCCAGTGGCAGCTGCCCTGCCTTAGGAATGTACTGATTTTCAACTCAGGAAGTGTCTCAACTGTGACCATAACACAAAGGAAACAGGGCACCTGTGTTTAATATGAAGATGAAGAATAAATGAAATAACTGAAATCCCAAAATGGGAGTCTAATGTGGTGGCGCCTGGGAGCTTTGAGAGCAGAGGGCTTAAGGAACCCTCACAAAAATCCAGCAATTAGGTCAACAGGGTGAGGAGCTCAGGCAGATACGCTGCAAACAGAGGGTCTGTGTTTAAGACAGAAGCTCCTCACCACTGCCTTCTTCAGGTAATTTCCATTTTAGAGACTTGAACTTCTGCCATGAGGGAACAATTCACAAGGCAAACCAGCACAGAAACAGGTAAGTGTGGGCTGCACACTGCATCTGTGAAGTCACCCAATGTCTTAGTGAAGATGTGTCTTCACAGGGCTGTTTTTTCTGTGCATTGCTGGAATACAATTCAAAGTTTGACATTTTAATTCCATAGCAAAATAAAGCCAAAGACTCCTGATGATCTCTAACTCCTAATTACTGCTACAGAGTATAAGACACTTAGATCCTTTATATTCCCTTGTGCTGCAGGAAAAAAAAAACAGCCACTACTCAGCCATCAGTTACTTAGGAACTCCTCAGGCCCATTCAGGACACAAACCCCCCCAGTTTAAACAAGTAGTATTTTCCAACCAAAAATGTTTCATTTAAAACAAGCAAACAAAGATCTTTACATCTTGTGCGTATTTCATGAATAGTTTTGGGCAATTCCTACAGCTCTCACTGAAGTGAGATCCTTACTTTGACAGGAGGCAGGGCATTTGTTGCTTGCAATCCCCATGTCCTCAGCAACACCAGAGGAGTTAGTGTGGTGGAGTACAGCCTTTTGAGCACATCAGTAGCAGCTATCAAGGACACATTATGCCTCTGACGTTCTGTTTCAAACTTGAGGAGGTGTTTTAAGGAGCCTGGAAGAGATAATTGAATGCTTCTATTACACTTGATGTGCCACAAACAATTGTGCATCTTATCTATAGAGCAGTTTCCTCTGGCAACTGAAAGAGAACAGAGAAATGGTCCATCTCAATCCACAACTCCTTCCACCAGCTAGTGCTCTTCATCTCACCACGTCTCTAATTGCTATCCTGCAGAGCTTTATTTTTTTTTTAAAGCAGCTTTAAGATTTGTGGGATGGAAACTGTGTCCAAGAATCTTAAACTGCTCCACAGCCAATGGACATCAGAACAGCTTTGCTTCAACAAAGCTTTCAAACACAAGACAGCAGCATGCTTAACCAGAGGTACTGCAGCAAAGGCCTGGAAGACTAATCCTCTCACTGCCGCTCCGTTGGCTTGGATCCTTACCCAGATCGCTCCCATTGAAGGCTGCTGCACTGAGGTGATGAGCTAAACATGCTATATCACCAAAGCCCAGGTTTACTCCTTGTCCTGCAAGTGGGTGGACTCTGTGTGCTGCATCCCTGGAGCAAGAGAAGACAGAAATTTATTTCCCTTCTTGAAGAAAGCCGCAGTGGCTGACAAACCCCCGAAGGGATCAGTGTAGCACTCCTCACCTCTTTGCAATGAACCACCTTAGAGCAGCACATGCGCTTTATCCAGTACCCTCTTGCATGCTATGCTGAACTACCTGACTGCCTCTCCAGTTGTAAGAAGCAAGACAAAGGGGAGGTAACAAAAAGCAGGTCTGAAAGGAAAAATTATAAAGAGGTGACTAGCCAAAGTCCTCTCAGATCACACGTGGAACAGGCCTTAATGTTTTTGTAAGTGACCTCAGCACAACAGGAGCTCTGTCAATGGCACATTGCACAAACACAAAGTGGGCAGATGTCATGAGTATAAAGGAGAAGTGGGGTGTCATTGAATAGAAACAACATCGGGTTCTTCTGTGAACAGACTTATCTGTAAAGCTCAAAGACAGACACATGGATATGGGAGTCACAAAGTTAGAGAAATTAAATGAAGTTTTGATAAGAAATGCAAGATCATGTACTTTACAAAGCTATAAAGCACAGAGTGCTCCCAGGCACAGAGTGGCTCACAGGTTGGAAAGGTGAAAAGTGTACCACACAGAAGTGTAGCATGGCACCCAAGAATTACTGAAAGCTACCACCATACTGCAGCTGGGGCAGAGAAGAAAGTACATGCGACCTTAGAATGTAAGAAATGAGGTATTTTCCCATTTGAATAGGTCACCATACAAAAGCCTCTGACATCCCACATGGGATAATTTTTATCATTTGTGTTCAAGAAAGGTGAGTTTAAAACTCAAACTGGTGCACAGAAAGGCTGGTACAATGTAAGAGGAAGTACAGATCCAGCATGAGATACTGGATTGTTTCACTGGACTGTACAAACCAGGAAAAGGAAATAATTATCCTTCACTTTACACAGAAAGCACAGATAACGGGCAGAAAACTACTCATACAAAAGGACATCAGGGTACACAGAACAAACTGGACCTGGGTAAAGTCAAACTGGAACAATACATTATTTCTAACATCTAACTTGTTGACTAGGAGTTGCTGTCCTCACGTCATTTCTAACCACATGCCACCCGCTCACCCAAGGGCTGCCACTGAGGACCTTACCCGATAAGAGCCACGCGCTGCTGGACATACTCTGTCGCGTGCCCCATTCCGAGAGGGAACATGGCTCGGCTCTCTGGATCTACTTTGGCAACACTTGGGGGCAGCTGACGGACTGCAGTCCCTGAGGGCTTCAGGAGTGAAATGGCAGAACGGAACATGGCCCCAGCAGTGTCAATGAAGTCAGAGTGGTTTATGTTGCTCCACTGAAACAGACAAACAAATCTTTGGAAGTTGACCCAAACTAGACCTATAAAAGAACCAAGTTGAAAAAAAATCCGAGGTCCAAATACTGAATTTTAACCATTTGGACAAAACTATACAGTAGAAAAAACTATCTTCACCATTTTAGGACATACAAATTTCCATCTAGGATGAGCCTATTCTTCCTACCTCTTGGAAATTTAGGTCAGCTTCTGTGACTTTCAGAACTAACCTAATTCAGTTTCAAGAGGTCATCTTTTCTTTGCTAAGTGCCTTTTTAATATCATTCTCACCAGAGGAAGGAACTTCAGAATCCACCTCTCCCATTACTGACGTTTAAGCTACAGAATTCCATTCTATTTCTTAAAGCCTCTTACCTGCCACGAGGCTGATACTCACAAAGGCAGAGTTGATGCTATCCACAAAGCTTTCCTCATCCATAGCAAGAAGTTCTGATGCATGATCATGAGATGTAGACCAGACCAAAGAGCTGGCAGTGTCAGACAGCTAGTTTAAAAGAATGTCCAGGGTAAATATCAAGAGAAAAAGAAGCAAAAATAAATATTCAGTGCAAAGATTTCCCCACTGCCTTGCCTCACACCAGTCCCTCTGCAAATTACGGTTCCAGCCCAACTTGTTACAGGTGGGAAATACCAGGGATAACATGAGACGGCAGGAGGGGAAGACGCAATAAATGAAGAGTAAAGGGCAGATGTGCAAATTCTTAAGAGACAGAACCAACACAGAAAGGCATGGACAGAAATAAAGTTACTAGACTACAAGAATTTTTAAAAAACATTAAAAAAAATACAGAGTCACCTTACCGGAAGAAGCGCAATTGGCCCAGTGGGAAGGAACCGCTGCCATGCTACATTGTTGTCTGTGGCCTACAGTGGAAAGAAGCAAGTGGACAGCAAGCCAGATCACCCTCTTAGGTTCTGCTGCTTATGGAAGAGTCAGTTTAGCAGAATTTTACCTCAGCTAAATGGAGAGTTGCCACCACAGCTGACTGGTCATATTGATGCTCAATGTTCTTAATTTCAGCTTCCTTCCGGACCACAGAGTTATGACCATCCGCACCAATCTGTAAAACAAAGAGATGCAAAACAACTTCTTCAGCAGCTCCTAGAAAGACTAGGAGCTAGTATTGCACTCTACAAACCTCAACCTGCATCTATATATTGTCTGTTCATTCAGAAAAAAAGAGAATCCCCCAAAACCAGAAGAGGTGGCCCCTTCTGCTCTTCTCGTATTCAGCAGTGTCTCCTTGCACCAGGCTGAGAGAAGGCTATGCCCAGTGTCCCACACTCTCTCTGACAGGGTTAGCCATTCACCTCACTCTAGCACTCCATGTGGGTGGAGCGGCACACATGGAATCAGAACCAAATCCAGTGGAAAGGACTTGGGTTACAGATGACACCTTATCAATTGAAATAAAGAGCTTAGTTACCAGCAGCTTGGTCTGAAGTCTGCGTCCATCAGCTAACTGAACTTGGACCCAAGGGCTTGTGTCACAGCTCTGGGAAGGAAGGGGCCAGGTGTACCCGACTGCTCTGCTCCTGTAGAGAACCTCCACCCGGTCTGATGGGAACACAAAGTACCATGGTCACAGCATGGCACGGACAGGAAAACAGGAAACATCGCTACAACAGCCACGGCCACACGTGTCTTAACAGCACCCTAGGAGCTCACCCTACAATCTCAAGGCACCCCGAAAGAAGAGATCTGGACAACCCCTTGTCACTCCCAGGCTTGCCTCTGGACAAGGAGCTACAGATCTTTTAATTAAGTCCAATTTTGGAGAGACTGTATTCTGGAGAACTACATATGCAAGTGCTTTCCTGCTCTGTAGCTTTTGGAAGGCAGATTTCTCCCTCCCTTCCCAATTCCAGAAGCTGCCCATTTCTCAAGAGTTACTTGTTAGATGAATTTCCCCCTCTCAAGATTTAGTACACACAATAAAAGCCAAGTAACTGAAAGCTATCTGCAGGAAATAAAACATTGAAGAAGTTGTCCACTACCTGCCACTGCATCTAACTGTTTTGTGAGAGCAGACATAATGACATCATTCTCCACTATGTAACCCATGTCATCTAAGTCATCTTTCTCAAAAACGATCATGGCTTCTGAACAAGCATCCCACACCTACAAAGAAAAAATACATTACATGAAGCTATGTGATAAAGAAGTGCTGTCCATTTCAGGGACTTAACAGCAAAAAGACACAGTAATCTAGAAATACAGAACTAGAGGAAACATCCTGGATTACTGTCCATTCCCAGCTACTAAAGTGCATCACATAACTAATTTCATTAAATGATTTAGCTTAAGCTCAAAAAGTAATTCCAAGTCAAGTTTTTTATCCCTGCTTTCCTGTTACATAATTGACATATAAAGCTACCCTACAACCTTGCTGTAGGTTAACTCCAGCAGGCAGCCCAGCCCCATGCAGCTGCTTCCTTACTCCCCTGCACTGGGATGGGGAAGAAAACCAGAAGAGTGAAAGTACAAAACTCATGCGTTGAGGTAAACACAGTTTAATATGAAAAGCAAAAGCCACATGTGCAAGCAAAGCAAACCAAGGAATTAATTCACTGCTTCCCAAAGGCAAGCAGGTATTCAGCCATCTCCAGGAGAGCAGGGCCCCATCAAGCATAATCATTACTTGGGAAGACAAACACCATCACTCCAAACTTCCCTTCTTTCCTTCTTCTTTTCCTCAGCTTTTATTGCTGAGCATGACACCACATGGTATGGAATATCAGCCAGGGTCAGCTGTCCAGCTGTGTACCCTCCCAGCTTCTTGTGCAGCCCCAGCCTGCTCACTGGCAGGGTGGTGTGAGAAACAGAGACAGCCTTGGCACTGTGTAAGAGCTGTTCAGCAATAACTAAAACATCCCTGTGTTATCAACAGTTTTCAACACAAATCCAAAACACTGTCCCATACAAACCCCCATGAAGAGAAGAAACTCTACCCCAGCCAAACCAATACACCCTTTACCATTATTTCCTGGCTAATATCCATGCCTCAATATCTACAGCTGCCATTAGGAATCCACCACTCAGCCTGTAACACCAAGACCCTGAGGACAGGTATTTCTGAGCAGACTGCTACCCACAAAAAAGGGACAGAAATGAACATAAGCATGACCTGCCCTTTACCATAGAAAGAAAAACCTTTGTATCACTGATGTAAGCACTTTTGAGAATTCAGAGTAGACAGACACGTGGTGTATCTGCAGCCCTAATTCAGGTACCTGCATTCGCCGGAATGGTTTGAGTCTCAGGCTGCAGACATGATCCCAGGCACCACAACCTGAATCAGAAAAAGGACACAAATACAGGGAGATACAGACTCACATGTGACACTGAGACCAAAACAAAACTGAAGCTCACTCCACGCTCTCCCCCACCCTTCCCTGACTATGCTTAGGCTTGGTTTGCACCATCCCTAGACAGGGGCAGGTCTGTGTCAGTGCTATCACAGCTCCAGAATCACATTGTTTCACTGTTAACACAAGCCAGCAGGAAAGAAACAAGAGCTCTCCATGAACCTCTGACCTAACAGACAACTCTCACTGTCCCATCACTGGGTAATAAAACAGATACAGAAATGCACAGCCATTATTGTACAGAACATTTCCTTCTCCATAAGGAATCAAGGCTCAAATATCTCTTTAAAATTACAATTAATCCTCATTAATTGAGGACTGAGTATCAGACTACAAAGCACTAAGCTTCTTTTGTGAATAGAACATTCCAGGTGCTGTAGAGAGCACCTTACAACCTTCCACTAGCCCAAAGTCACAAATATTTATACCATAACAAATCAGACCAAGATACCAGAACACAGATCCCTGTTATCAAGAGAAGTCAGATTTAATAACCACAACTCAGCATGTAGAATACTAAGAGACAAAGGCAAATAATTCTATTGAGTTTAGGGTGAAGGCAGCACATGGTCAAAAGGGTTTTTGTTTAAACAAAACCAGCTCAAATATAACTGTTAAAAATGCAAACAAGAAAACCGTACTTACTGCTTAGGAGGGTTGCTGATCCTGGGGAGATGGAACTGACCCTGTTACTGTAACTGTCTGGCATGTGATCATATTCTTTCCTAGGACCAGCCTCCAGCAAAGCAATCTTTTTATCATGGAAGTGGATGTCGTGCCCTAAAATAAGCAAATACATGCTTTGTTACAATGCTCCTGCCAAAAATCTCAAAGACAAAACACCTGAGTTTTTGTAATAAGACAGAGTAGATACAACACTTAATAAAGAAATACATTTACAATACAGGTTTTGACCAGGCAGGTAAACTTTTGTATTTTAAAGCTTTATGACTACAGTCCCGTTACTGAGATGGACAACCCTTCTGCCGACAAAGCAAGGATTACATATTTTCCTTTTATATAAAGCTTACATTTTTTTACAAATTTGTGCCATTTTTTAATGGAAATTCATTACCGGAGTATTAACAAATGAAATCTGCAATGTTTACTCCATGCACAGAACACATTTTCCAGAGCTTAAACATAAATTCACCTTTTGGAAGAAGAGATCAAAATAAAACTTCTGTGATACGTAGCAATTACATTAATATTTTCTCTCTCCTTACATTCTGACAATGGAATAGCACAGGCAGTTTAAATTTTAAACTTCCAGTTAAAGAGAACTGAGAAAAAATGAAGACTCGAGTAAAGTGTAAAACACTGCAGCTGAGCTGGCCACACTTGCAGCATCCCAACCACTACAGATGCAGAAGGTACTGAGGACTGAAATTATGTCCTTGCAATATCTAGAGTGTACTATTACAGCAGCCCTAAAGACAGCAGTGTCCTGGGCATGTTTCCTAGATTATGCACAGTAATAACTTCATCTCCTGACAGGTCCCAAACCCGCTTGTCAGCCTTAGATATCACTGCTGGAGGAGATCTTTATGCAGTCTCAAATCCACTATGCTCTTGTTTAACAATACAAGCAGAACTTAAGCTTGCAACGTAAACCCTTATACTTGCAAAACACTTATTGCTCAGGATCTTTGATCTTCTGTGCACTATTTTCTTTAGGTTTCTGTCACTACTGCACCCTTCTGAATCCATGTTGCAAATAAAGCAGCAGCCAGTACTCTCAGGATCTCCAATGATACAAAGCAAGCAGAAATCCATTATAACTTGGTACTCCAGTGTTTAAAATACAGGGTTAGAGAATGAGACTTGGGATCAGATAATAACAATTAGAGGGATGGAGCACTTCTCTTACAAGGAAAGGCTGAGAGAATTGGGTTTGTTCAGCCTGGAAAAGAGATGGCTTAGGGGTGACTGAATTGTGGCCTTACAGTACCTGAAGGGTGCCCACTAGAAAGACAAAAAGGGACTTTTTACGAGATCATGTAGTGACAGGACAAGGGGGAATGGATTCAAAGCGAAAGACAGTAGGTTTAGATTAGATATTAGGAGGAAGGTCTTTGCTGTGAGGGTGGTGAGACACTGGAACAGGTTGCCCAGAGACGCTGTAAATGCCCCAACCCTGGAGGTGTTCCAGGCCAGACTGGATGCGGCTCCGAGCAACCCGGGCTATGGAAGGTGTCCCTGCACACAGCAGGGGGTTGGAACTACGTGATATTTAAGGTCCCTTTCAACCCGTTCTATGATTCTATAATCAGAAAAGCATTTTCAGCTATAGGTGACATTATCAGCTATTTAAGGATGAGCACGTTTGACAGAAACACTACAGTCTACAGAATTCCAGATTATGGCTCCATTAACCACTGTGCGCACACACGGATAGGGCTAAGCTCATCACTGCTGACTTAAAGCTCATCAAACAGCTTTAAGACAACTTTAGAGCGCTGTCACACGAGGACGCAGGATTAAGGAGATCCCACAGCAGGATCCTGGACACTGAGATCCTATACACGGTTATCTCCCACTGCGGGCGAGTGGGTCACAGCCTTACCCAGCACGGCGGCCATGGCGCTCCCGACCATGCCCCCGCCCGACACCACCACATCGTAGAGCGGCGGGCCGGAGGCGGCGGAGCGGAGCGGGGCACGGGGCCCGGCCCGCAGCCGCGCTCCGAGCGGGGCCAGCACCGCCCGCCCGCGCAGCGCCGCCATCGCCGCGGAACTGACGGCGGCCGGAAGTGGCGCCCGCAACCATGACAACGGCTGTGCGCGCCGCCGGCCTCGCGTCTGATTGGCTGTGTGAGGCCAAGTGGGCGGACCCGAGCGCTCCCGGCAGCTCTGATTGGTGCAGGCCGGGGGCGGGGCGGGCTGAGGCAGCGGCCCGCAGGTGAGGCGGGGCGCGACCGTGGCGCTCCCGGGAGGGGTGGTCGGGGTCGCAACCCCGAAACCGGCACTTCCCGATTTATTTCATGTCTTCCAGGTGACGCGACATCCTCCCAGGCTGTAATACGCCGACTCCTGCGTTTCCCGCCCCCGGGCAAGGAGCTGGGAGCATCCTCTCCGGATGGGGGGCCGGCGGTCTCCGTTAGAACCGGGCGTTCCGTGCCAACCAAAGTTATGGGGTGACCGCGGAGTGTTCGAAGAAGATGAGGAGCTGGAGGGTTTCAGGAGGGAGGCGGAAGTTCTGCGTGAGAAGCTGAGGGAGGCTCTCAGGTAGGACGATACCTGGTAAGGATGGCAGGATGGGATGCAGGATTCCTTCTCCTGGCCATTGAGGAGGCGGAGCATGAAGTCCCAAAATGCGCGTGTATAGTGCCAAAACACTGGCCACAGCTGTGGTCACAGCAGGGAGGATGGGGTCAGTAGGTGCCCACGGTAAGCAGCATTCACATGAAACATGAACAGCACCACTCCCCATCTCACTCATCAGCTAATCACGATTAAAATATGCCAGCAGATCACACGCGTTTGTATCGAGCATCCAGTCTTCAGACCTGTGGTCTTTCGAAGGTCGAGCTTTCAGATGCCGTTCTTTGTGGTTAGTCTAGCTTGACATTCGCTGTCAGGTCACACATGCACACTCTTACAAAGGAAATAGTTTATAAAGGAGAAGGGGCTGCAGCAATCACCAGCAAGTGTATTGACCAGGAGTATGTTCACACATGATCTGCACCTTCTGTTTCCCCCCTTTTTTTTCCCCTTTCCTGGTCTTGGTCCACTCTGATTCACCTTGATCCTTCCTTTTGCCTGCTTTTATTCCTTCCCTAAAATCTCCTAAGTTTCACTCACTTTCACAATTACCCTCAGAAATCCTGTGAGAAGTTTGCTATTTTAATGAGACCCAGGATTAGTCTCAGGTGGGTTTTTTTCCTTATTATCAATAATATGGTTGTCTTCTCAGGTACAAAGTTTCCATCTGAACCTCCCAAGCATCACACTAAAGCAGTTTCCTGTAATGACATTCCCATCAGTATCCCAGGAATGCTACCCCTAATGTTTGTTAGGATTTGTGCATCTGTATGCCTAACTGATTGCCTCTGCTGTGTTTGTTATGTTGAGTAGCTATTAGCAAGATAACCCTAAAGTTGGAATTTTCTGGTTTGCTTGTGGCTTTCCTGGCAATAGAGTGTTAGCAGCATAATAAATTGCATGACAAAGCTAAGTAGGCCTAACTTCTATTTTGTACATGGAAAACAAAACAAGCAAAGCTCTGCTCACAAACTTTGGTAGCAAAGCGAAATATGGAGCCTGAGAATGACAAACCCTAGGCCTGTCTTTTAACAACCAGCTCAGCCTACGGTGTCTTTCTCTTAATCAATAGTGTCTCCCTTCTTTTAACTCTGTTTTTTAATGATTTCACTTATTTCCCCTTCATAATGTCTTTGTCTCAGTCATACATCTGGTAACATAAGGCAGTCCAGTTCTTTGACCGACCTCACCTCGGACAGTACCTGGGATCAGCAAAAGCCTCACTTGTTTACTAAATCCCGCTTGAGGCCAAAAAGTGCTTCATCTCCCTGGATTCCTTCCATCACCATCCCTCAGCCTTTCAAAATGACACTGCGGGAAGCTCGCAAAAAGTCCGAGTTGATGAAGTCATACATGTTTCTTGAACTAGACAAACAGAGAGACAAAAGGCAAAGCCAGGATGAAGCTGAATGTCAGAAACAATTCCGGGCACAGCCTGTACCTGCCCATGTGTTTCTGCCCCTTTATCAGGAAATAATGGAGCAGAATGAGATTCGCAGGCAAGCAGCAACACAGAAAAGAAAGGAGCTGCTACTTTCAACACAGCGGCCCTTCAGTTTTGTGGAGAAGGAAGAGAAAAAGAAAGAAGCTATCAGACAAAAATTCCTGGCAGCAGCAACCCCAAATGAGAGCTCCAAAAAGAAGCAAGCCAGTAAAAAAGTTCCTAAATCTACTTATGACTCACTTCTTGGAGATAAACTCAAAGGTAACATGCCAGGGCTCTTTCTGTAAAAGCACCTCCCTGCCTGTCCCTTGCTGTCTCCATGCTGGGAGGTAAGATCATGGCCCATAGGGCATCACTTGGAGCCTAAGGCCAGTGTCATTACATCCCCTGGTGTTATTGAGTCTCCTGTGTGTCACTGGTCAGTACATTTTGTTTAGATACCCTTGCAGTAGAGTGCCCTAAGTTTAGTAGTCTTCTATCAGTGTCAGCAGCAGCAGTTCTGTTCCACTCCCGAGAAAACATGGGCACACTGAGCTCTTCAGACAGATTTGCATACGCATTTTGCTGCAGATCACTACAGTTTGGGAATCTTTCCCTGCACTGGATTCCATACCTTTGGTTACACTAAAGGGAGTGAGACGATTTGTGGTACAAACATGAAGACAGATGTAGCGCCACAGGTCTCAAAGGTCCATGCAGTATCTTAGATCTGTCAGTTTTATTCCTACCCAAGTGATCCATTCTGCACAGAACCCCTAGGAGAGGAGAAAAATATTTCCTGAGTCCAAATCAGGCAATTAGTTTGGTTTTAAGTAATAGCGTAGTAGTCCAGTCTCTCCTGCCATTCTCTGATGTTTCCAGTTGCCTTCCCACTTGCACTGGCTCAAGTGCTGAAACAGGGGAAGTAGGTGCCAGCACCATTCTAGTCAGAAGGACAGCCAAGGAAATGTTACTGATGCTTGCTTGCTTTCAGATGGCTTAAGCCACCACAGTTGAAAGTTTGAAGTAAGCTATTCAGACTTCACACTTGAATGTGGGAACTAAGCCGGTCCTTAATGATTCTCATGGCTTTTCTCATCCTTTTCTCTTTTTTTTACTGTTTCCCAGTGATTTCTTCTTGAGGATACACCAGTTTAGTTTTCATCAGGAAACCTTCTGTTGGGGTGTACTAACCTAAATAGATTAGAAAGGTAAAAGGCAGCAAAGGACAAACCATTGTTCTATTTCTATCTGACATATGAGAAGGGAGGAGAAATGAACATTTCACACTTTGGGCAATGAAAGCCTATAAATTGACTCAAAACCATCTTATTTTGCAAAGAGCAGTATTGATTTTTTTTCCCTAAAAGCAAAAAACCAACCCCCAGCCAATTGTCTGCATTTTCAAAAATATTTAGTGCTGCACAGGGAAGGACTTCAGTTTGATGCTATAATCTGAAACTTATTCTTTCTATGGAAAGTTTGTCTTGGAAGTCACAAAACGTGATCTATCCATAAAATGTTCCTTACTTAACAGCTTTTCCAACATAGACAATTACTGCTGGATATTACATAGAAAAACCATCATCTGTTACGAGTATCCTTGAACAACTCATTTGTACCACACAGTCAACATGACTAAGTCCCATATAAAAAGTAGAACCTTTATTAACACTTCTGCAAGACAAAGGGCACAAGTTACCTGGTACCCCTAAGAATAGGAGAAGTCAGTTATTGCTCCAATAAGTAAAAGAGATATCTAGAAATTAATACCTAAGAAAGAGACCCTACCATGGTCTTACTGGTCCTTCGAATTATTTTTCCCTGAGAGGCAGAGGAGAGAGGGGCTGAAAAGGGGAGTGAAGGAGAGCACAGGATGCTTGGTCTCTCCTATATGTGTAGCTGCCATCATAATGGAAAATTTAGACTTGGGCGGTGGCAATTTCACAGCCTTTTATGTCACTCATACTCTTCTCATTGCTTTCCTTTTGATCCTTTAGAAGCTGAACTCTACAGGGAAATCCGTATTCAAATGAGAGCAAAGGATTTGCTCAAGAGCTCTGTAGCTCCTATAGATACCAGCAACTGTCAGAGGGAGCCTCAGTCCCGAACTGCCACCAGAACTAAACAGGAAAGACTTGGCTTTTTACAGGACAAAAGTTTCAGCTTCAAACCAAGGATTAATCCAGCAATACCAGATTTCGAAGAACTTTACTGGGCTTTTCAGAGGAAAACACTAAGGAGACAAGAAATCAAAGAGCCAACTCGTAATAAGCCATTCAAGCTAAGAACCTCCAATCTTCATGCCAGGCAGAGGCAGGCTAATGAAAAGGTAAAGGTGAGATACCTCGATTTTTCTGTGGTACTGCTTTCTCCTATCAAGATACCAACTTCTCAAGTTTATAGCATTTAATTAGGAATGGTTAACATTCTGTGATCTCTGTCCTTGTATTGAGAGTACTGCAGAATTCCAGGCCAAACAAGAGAACAAAATTCTACACAAAGAGATGAGCTATGACAGCTAAGGCTCAATCACCCTTTCATAGCTCTAGTCATGTCTCCTTACCCTTGTCCCTCAACCCATCCACATGTAAATCTCTGCTGATGGAAGAGAGAAGAATGAGTGCATTCTCATACCCCAGCTGTTTGGTAGGCAAATAACAGAGGAGAGTCTGTACTAGCAACTGTCTGTGAACAAATACACTGAATGAAGTTTCATTTTTTTCAGGATTCTCAAAAGTTTGCCAAGGTTTCAGTGCAAAAAAGTCACTCTCTGCCTGGACTTTCCTGTCTCTCTTCCAACACCCTTCCTGTGCATATTACAGATGCAACTAGAAAGAGGGAATCAGCTATTAGGTAGGTAGAAAAGTTTGTCTACAAGACTGTACAACTACTGACCAAAATGGAGGAAAAACCACCAGTGTTTTCCCTCATCACATCAACAATACATTTGCTAAATGTTTCTCTGTCTTCTTTCTTTGCCATGTCTTGCTCTGTCTCCCAGTTGCTTTGGAAACTGCACACTTGTATGGCTGAAATTTTGCTCGTTCTCCTTAGAGGACTACCAAAGTGAAATTCTCAGCTAGCATGTGGTCTGGCAGTCCACAGTGGGCTCATCAGTAACTTTTTTTCTATATAGATATGCCCAGAATAACAAAAAGGAAGGGGACAAAGAAGGAATTTATTGGCTGGAGAAACAGAAAATGAAATGTCAAGCTATGCAAAAGTCCGTGAACAGCCGAGCAAAAGCACTGGATCCTCATAAATGTCTGGAGGAAACACAAAAGGAGAAGTCAAAACAGAACCGGTCAGTATCCTACTCTGCACAGAAATAACTGTTTGCTCCACTAACTGAGGATCATCATATAATTCTTTAGGATTAATTGGGTCTAAAAACATTCCTAGCCTAACCTTTTTTGGCTGTTGTATCCATTCCACATTCATTTGGATTTCTTGACAATTCTGCACTACTCCTTCCATACAGAACCGTTTCCTTTAGATTAACGTTTGTAGAAACTGATTTGTACAAACCAGTCAGCTGTAATGTGTAACTTGGTAAAGAACACATAAGAGACAAGGTTTTCTAAAAACGTGAACACCGTTTCCTTGCTTACAGTCTAGTAAAAGAGCTTTGCTAATAGGTCCATAAGTTGTCAGCAATAGGGTTTTTTTCCCAGCATTCAGAATCAAGAGAATTACCAAAGTGATTTAAAGAATGGAACAGTTACTGAGAATTCATCATTCCTGATCAGCTCCAGTCAGAGGGAACCTATAGCACAGGCAATTTTTCCATTTCAGGCAAAATATGCAAGACAGAACAAAAGAATACAGAAAGGAGCTGGAAGAAATGCAGCTGCGAGTCAAGAACAGACCATACCTCTTTGAACAGGTCACCAAGGTAATTGGTCAAAGTCCTAGAGTGTTTCTGGGCAATAGGATAAATTGTCTTTCATTTAAGACTGGCATTAAGAAATCTAGTCTCAAATTAATTCGTAGATAGGAACGTACAAGTGGTTGCATCGTCTCTGGACTGCCCTCAAAATAACACAAGGAAAAGCCCCCAAAGTATAATTTAAATTCCTTCCTACCACTTGAAAAAAAACCATTCAAGCTTATTTCTAGGAGTTTGCCAGTTCTTAGTATGTATTGCAATCATAGTATATGGTCTGATCAAACTCAAGGCCTTATCACACCAAAAATTAAATAAATACCTCTTCTGCACCTGAATACCATAAGCTACAGTCTGGAGATGCAAAACTTTTTCTTAAAACTCTCTCCAGTTAAGCACTTTTTCTTTGTACCTCTACTGCTATGGAAGAACATTAATGATGGTTACGTTGCTTTTATCACCTGTAGGCTCTGCTGTCTGGGGCTGCGTTCAGTACAGCTCATTCATCACACAGTACCAGCTGCAAATCTCTATTGCACCTGAGGTGTAGATACAATCTGTACTGTATCTTTTTCCCTAGGTTTTCTCTTTCAGTTCCACGTCCTTGCAGGAATTACAGCTGGTTAGAGACAGTGACAATACATTGACAATATGCTGATTTAAAATTTCTCAACAGAAAGTACCCTCCTAGGTCAGGCTTTCTGTTCTAATAATGGAGGCAGAGAACACACAAGTGTGATAAATATTGGTAACATTTCCATATACCAGATTGGTAAGAATTCACCGTTATCAATAGCATTCACTCATGTTGATACTAGGTTTCTATCCTTCTATATAGAACACCTTAATGGTTAGGGACTGGCCAGTCCCTCTGGAAAACCCTCATCTCAGACTACATCGATTTGCAAGGTTCGTTTGGAGGCAGTGAGGATATAGGACCCAAGATGCTTGTTTCTTAATTGAGCTGATGTGAAGCTATTTCACAGGCACTCTCCGTTTATTAACTCCACGGTTTTTAGTTCTTACCAATTACAAGCAAATGTGCTTCCAGGATTTCCCACATCTCTTTTTTTCCACGTTTTTGATTTGAGTGTCAGAGTTAGGAATCAGACACAAGTATAGTAGTCTGGTAAGACTGGAATGTGGTAGAAGGAAGAGAACAGAAGAAGGAATTAAAAAAAGAACTGAAGCAGGAAAATGTGAGCTCTGGCTTTGAGAGATGTTAGACATTGTCCTAGCATTCAGTTTTGGTACTGTACTGTATGAATTACCAAAATTTTGGACAGGAGGTTGTGGTGTCCTCTTGTCCCCATTAGGAACATCAGATGTGCACTTTGAAACAAGTTGACTGATATGGGGAATCCCCAGTTTTACGTATTTACTGTTTAAGTTTTGATTTCACAGCACGATGCTCGTGAAGGAGCAGAGCGTCGCTACAGACGCACCCTCCAGCAGGTTGGCCTAAGTGAAGAATTTGTAAGGAAAAAAGGGAAAGATGCCACTGACTTGCTGGAAGAAGAATCTGATGTTCACAGGTAATACAAACAATGCAGTGTAGCTCTTTTGTCTGTGACTAAAAATATTTTCCTTGTTCATGAATGCATTCCAGTTTCTATAACCTAGTGTAGGAAAAATTAAATCAACTTCACTGCTCTTATTAAGCATTGTGGCTTCTCTCTCTGAATTCCTATGACTGCACCCTATTTCATATGCCCAGGGCAAACCATTTCTGGTATTAGACAATCACTGTTTCTGCAGACTGCCTGAGCCTCAGGGCGAAAAGGACAACTGTACAGAACAGGAAGGAGCACCTCAGGAGGAACAGAGCGCAAGGGAAGTGGCAACATAAAAGCTCTCAGAAGATTCCATCAATCAGCTCTTGACTTTTTTTGCTCAAGATTCTCCAGGTTAATCCTCAGGAACTTAATAGTTTAAGCTGACACCTAAGAATTGCTGTGGGGTGAGATAGGAGAATTAGTAAAGGAAAAAAACCAGCTGTTGTTTAGAGCATGTCTTGTTCAGCCCAGCAAACTGTGCAGCCTCCCTTAGTCTTCAAAAGTGTCCCTTGCGTGAGCTCTTTCCCTTTAATGGGCAACAAAACAAGTTAAAGAGGTTGAAGCACTATCTTTGGATAAAAGTAGATAAGAAAGATTGAAGAGGTGCATCCTCTAGTGTCAGCTTCTTGCATTCATGCCACAGAAGCACACAGGAAAAAGAGAATGCCTTCCACTGTGCTAAACCTTGTTTTAGACACATGTGGTAGAATGCTTTCAAACAAGGTATTTCTACAAAAACAAATACCAGGATTAGACCCACCTTGGGAGAAGACTCAAAGGGAAGTCTTTCTCTGGTGTTAATTCTTCATTCAGTCACTACCAGCTCTGCTTCTTCCCCCCATTAGTAAGAAGCAATAGTCTTCCTATATTAAAAAAATCTCCCATGTTTCATGATTTGAAAGTGTTTCAACATCTTACCAATTTAGGTCATTAATTTGGCCCAAAAAACAACCAAAGTTATGAAGAAGGTTGTAATTAAACAGTGCATCACTTTGAATTATTGTTGTCCTAATTGTATGATTACTGTGATATCAAAGATGGATTTTGGAGGAAAAAAGATTAGTTATTACCTGCCAGCACTTTGCACTCAAATGCCTAGTGCATCTTCAATGGTGTATTTCACACTTTAGTGTTCCCACTTTACCTGACACTAATAACCATTTCAAAAATAAAAATCCTTGCCACCTGGCATGTTTTCTGAGAATTTTGCACTTTGACATTAAAATATTTTAAAATGGATATCATGTTTCTGTATTGCTCAATTTTCCTTATCAATCATCTCCTCGCTTACTTAAATAGAAGCTGTGTCTCTTTTTGTCACCTCAATCCTTTTTTCCTTACACTTCAACAACACAGCCTTATCATCAAATCAGAAATACAGTACGTGTCAGAGCCACCACATTAGACAAAGATATAAAGCTGAAATGATGACATTTTTAATCGTAACAAAGTACTAAATCCAAGGATTTGTGGCCCAGGGGTTTCACACTGCTACATTACAGGCTGAATGCACGCACTGGACTGCAGCATCCTCGTTTGTGACCCAGTCTCCACACTGAGAACAGGCTTAAGCACCTCGGAGGGTTCCGGGAAGGCTGTTACCAATGTACCACTTCCTATGCAGGTTTAATTGTGTAGGACATACAGAGGCTGTTCTTTCTCTGGGTACCCTCTGGAAAAGAGCAGTGATATAACCATATTGTCACTGTGCCTTGCCACATTGAGGAAAGAAGATTACTTCCATGCTCTAAGTCTGTGGTTTAAAACCTCTTTTTATGGATATATTTGGAGCAGTGGGACTGAAATTTTAATACATACATTTTAAGGGGTGTTTACTGAAATTGGTTGCTAATTTCCATAATAATAGTTAATGGTGCTGAAAAAAGAAATTTCCAAGTATGTGAAGTATAAAGGGAAACCTTAAGAAAGGAGGAATAAAAATTTAAATTATTTTGCCATATATCCTTTTAACAAATACTAAGGTGACATGCATGAATATAATAACAAATAAATTAAAGTCTTCATATTGGTACCTAAACAGAAATTGCTGAAATGCGATGAAAGTAAAAGCATCAAACTAAGTAACTGAAACTCAACATCTCTCTTGCTAAACAAAGTTTCGTTCTGAAAAGAGGATTACATTTCCGTAATCCTAAAAGAGAGCTGTAGTGTCTTAACACATCTCAAAAATGGTATGGAAATAAAGAGTTTCAACTATTGTTCTGGATTTTTGCATTTTAGGAAAATATTTGGTTATATTCAGTTACAAGATTTACAGCCTGTTCAGCTAACCTACAAAAATACTGTAGAAAAGAAGACATCTCACTGGAGCATCTCCCATCAGTTGCCAAGATGGCAGCCACACCGCATCAGACTTTGATTCCCAGGTACCTGGTGGAGCTTCTGCAGGAACCTACAGGTTACGATACCTGTACCAGCAGCAGCACTACCTTTCCATTCAGCTAGGGACCAATACAAACTCTAGGCATTCCCTTTGCGTAGAAGCTATTACAGACACACAGTACCTTAGCAAAACTCTGCGTCCTCAGTAATGCCAGTTCTGAAGAAAGTCTTTAAGTTAACAAAAAATTCAAAACACCATGTGGTAGACTCATTTAAAGAGCTTGATAAACCAAATAAATTTTGGAGAAAAATGACTGGGAAAAGCAGGAACAGAACACAGCAAATGTAACCAAATGATATCAAGTAGTACATTTATTTCGTATAGTAAGTCAGCTTCTGACAGCGAGATGTATTAGAATATAGTCTCTGAAGGTAAAGGGTGGAAGGAAGGCCTGTTGCTCAAGATACTGAATATTTGAACAGTGCCTAGCACAACGAGGTCCTGGTCCTTAGCTGGGGCTCCTAGGTGCTCCAGCAAAACAAACACTTTAGGCTTTAGGAGATGGACTGCATAAGCAGTTTTGAAATGGCGTTCCACAACATGGGCTAAGTGACACCTAAGCAGAACACTTCACCTTTTAAGCTCTGCAAGAGAGAAACTTGGTCCAGCAGATCTTCTCCAACTCCAGTTTTAGGATTCATCCACTATCTACCCACCCCTCTGTGCACAGTTAAAGCAATGTTCATTCATCCCACTGCAATATGGTGAGCCTCAAGGAGGAATGATCGGTCCCATCTCAGTCACCACATATAAGAGGGCGGAAAAAAGAGCAGCTGGTCTCACCCTCTTCTACTCCAATAATTGATTCAGTGTCTGGCAGGTGCAGAGACTCAACACCAAGGCTGGGCTGAGAGTTCATGGAGATGAGATTCTTATTATGCACTGTCGATTCTTCCAGCAAACTGCTGCCCATCAGTGACTCTATTGTGAAAAAAAAGGGTAAAACAAAATTCTCATGATGCAATGACACTGCAATACAAGATACAATCCCTGCCCCACTTCAAGTCATATTGACTTCTTCCCTAGACACCTACTGTATCCATTCCTACTCTTTGGGCATCCAGTGCTCCAATGGATGGAAAATACTATGTTTATTGTTTTGAACCTTACTATGGTGGGATCTTATTCAGGATTGGCTTTCTCTTTAAATAATTCACGTTGTGTAAAAACCCAGGCTGCTTGCAACAAGAATACATAACCAAGGGAAAAAATCCACATAAAAAACTCCAAATAGATTCATATTGATTTTGAAAACAATAAACATATCTGCCCCTTGACCGCAATACAAAAATACACCTTTGTCTTCTGTCCTAGAAAAGGGGATGGTAAGCAGTCCTCATCTCCAAGAGGAATAGACTTTTATGTCTTACTGGCTTGTGGTCTCATATTACCAGGACAAACATATTTCCTTTTCTTTGACCATCCAATAATTTTTTTCCTGCACTTTTCCCCCAGAGTGAGTATGCTCCCTTCTTTACCTGGCTGTTCTCGCTCCCTGCTGCCAGCTGTTCCAATTCGGGAGTGGTGTTTCCTCATATGCACATTTCTGCTACCACTCTGGGAAAATGTCTTCCCACAAATTTGGCACTGATGGGGCTTCACTCCTTGGAGTCAAAGGGGGAAGAAATATCCCAAGAATTACCAAACTGGGAGAAGAGAGCTCATCAACTAAGAAACTAATAACAGTTTTGAAATGGCTGTTAATACCACTGGTGCTAATTTATCAGTAAAAATCAAATGAGAAATATTCCCATCTCCTGGAGGGCCGTAAGCTTCTAGAACAGAAGAGGTTTAGATATCAGTGTTGGCAGTTGTTGGAAAACTCAAGTCGGAAGAGTAACAAAGTCTCCAAGTCAGATTGATGAGAGGGAACAAGTTATTTGAAATCGTTTACTCCTTGATATGGAAATACTTGATGTCCCACACATAGAATAAAATGACCAGAGGCAAGGAGGCTGTTTCCTGCCATCACACAATGAATTGCAGCTTCTGGTTTATGTTACTGAGCAGAGATTTGGTGATGACTTGTCACTGTGAAAGGATTTCAATTTTACAGAGCAGTTCATCATTTTCACAATTCAAGCATGCTGTCCATACTTCTTGGCTCAATGGCATGGAAGCCAAGGAGATAGGACAGGAAAAAGCATTGAGAACTCAATCCCAAATGTTATTTTCCCAATAAAATCTCCCATTCTCCAAACATATCATTTTCATTGTGTGCTGATGATATTTAAGATAGATCAATCAAAACAGAAGGTAGAAGCTTTGAAACACTTGTGAAATACATTTCCACCTAAACCTTTGTCCAATTACAAGTATGTAGCAGGAAAAAATAAAGGAAAACCCTACCTATGGCAGAAACCCACTTGCAAGAGATTTCAGATTCAAATGGCTGTGGTTAATATACAGAGATGCTAGTCTCTCTTTTAAATAAGCAAATGGCAGCTATGAAAAAGATATTCAACTTCATGACATCTTAGAAACAATTTAAAAAATAATTTTTAAAATGTAATTTGAATTTAGAACTAGAAACAACTGAAAAGATTAGTGTGTACAGGCTACAGGCACCATGAAAGGGAAATCAAAAAACACCATGACCAGAAGTTCTGTAGAAACCAGGATTTTTCTTAAGGAAATCAAATCAAAGTCCTACAAAAAAGGTCTTTTCTCAGACAGATCACAGAATGTCAGATGAAGACTCTTACCTGAGTGGACAACCAAATGTTTGCGAAGGCTGGAGTATTCAGCAAAGGAGCGACCACATCCCTGTGCCTGACACAGAAAGGGTTTTTCCCCTACAAGGGAAAAGTAAGTTCTTAGATTTCGGGTTCACAACTTAATCTGATTGCTCAAGTCCCTGAGAACAGCCTGGACATCCCTACTTCATTCTCCCATTTGGCTTTATGTGTATCAGAGTTCCATGGAAATTACACATCCTTCCTAAGCTTCCTAAGGCTTTTAGAGCATTCTTTTCACCAGAGGAAACAGTGGCATTATTTTTAAATACTCTTAGACCATCACTCACCAAAAGTGAAGCAAGGGACCACTGTTTCTAGATAATCTTCCAAGTATATAAATAATAACAGAGTAATATAAAACTACTTGATCTATGATGTATCTTCTATATGCAGTTCTCAACAACCAGCTCTCTGTTCCACACACTCACAGGGTCTTGCTCCCTTTCTGACTCTCAGTGCCAAAAATCCCATTAACTGTATTTCCCTTCACATCAGATTCTAGACTTTATTTCAGATCAGGCTGAGCTTGCCAAAATCCTGTGAAAGATGTGTCAGTCATTTATATCTATGTGTGGAGGAACTGTAATTCAAGGCACAAATTGTTCTCATGGGGTGAAATTTATATCACAGCTATTTTTGATTTATTTACATTATGATAAATTGGGAGGTTCTATACTAATGCAGTGCAATAAAATTAATCTGTTTTGAACACTGTCTTAATAAAGCTAGACATAACTTTTGCCTGCAACATCCCACTAAAGAACTCAATATACCATGTTTAACACTATGATTTCAAGTCTTTAACTGGGCCCCTTTACAAGAGTAATAGCAAGACCACAGGAGATTAAGCAAGCTATTTTAACTATTTTATTGTACAACATATACGTAGTTCTTTCAGAGTAAACTTGTTTTTAAAAGGTGTTTCTACTGTGACTTTGCCTTTAGAAGTCTTCTCCCTACAGCTCATTTATTAGCTTCTTATCTACAATGGCATTTGACAGCTGTAAGCAAAAAGGATCAACACAGCATGTTCCAACCAGTGTTACAAAGCTGAAATATGTAGCAGAGTCTCAAACTCTGATTATACATTCTGGCTTGCTATAAATCTTTAAAATTTTGGAAAAACTACCACTGGCCTAAGTAACAGTGCACAGTTCCAAATATAAGACACCCTAAAGCTATTTACACCTGCAGTTTTGTAACACCTTTGGTCTGATCAAACTCTTAATTCCATATTATCCATTTGCAGCGTAAAAAGTTATTATTTACTCCTCCAGAAGCTACTACTCTGTTGGTTGCAGAATGCTCATTTATCAGGTAGGATTGTGCATGTATCAGCTGGGCCTGTTAACTTAATCTGCACCTTGGCTGGGAGCTGTAAGCACAAAAGAAAACTGCAAAAAATATAGCTGCTGTTACTACACATTCGAAATTTTATTATTGGTATGTACAATTTTTAACTACATCCCAACATCTGCCCCCAAACCATGTGTTCTAGCTAGACTGCACATACTTTAAAATAGCAGCCTTTTCCCATGTGTATCGACAAACCACATACCATACGGTCGTGTTTAAGTAAGGCAGAAGGCACAGACAGCTGCTGGCAACCCACATAATCTGTAATTTCATTTTACTAGGGAGGCCTTGTTCTCTCACACTTGTCAAGGTTATTTTGAAATGTTAACCAACTGTAATACAATGCTACCTCCTGAGGCCATCAGGGAATCTCTAACAGTATTCCAAGAAGCTTGAACTGGGCCATTTGTTTGAGTGTTGTGATAACCCTGAGGCTTAAAATACTAAACAAACAAAACCACCAGAATATTCACTATGAACTTTGCTGGTCATTAATTAAATTGCTGGTCACTATTAAATTGCTGGTCATTTCAGCAGTAACTTGTGTGCCTCTCTCAAACAACTTCCTAGTACAAAAACACCTAAAGCACTTTGGCTGCTACACCAGCTTCTAAAAATACTGACAAGGCAGGATCATATTCTCCAGAGGAGACATCATAAACAAATCATGTATAAAATACAGCACTATGAAATAAAGGTTCTCATTTTATTTACTATAAAAGCTGAGCATGAATTGAGAGTACACAGGCTCCAGCATACAGTAACGTCCCAAAGTAGCATTAGCACAAACACAGCAGTTTGCATGCCAAAATGCTGTCTTCTAATTAATTATTTTTTTCTACTTCTCTTTGCTACTATATTTTTGCTACTCATTCCACTGCATTCCTCATTTCTCTGTATGTCCCAAATGTAGTCATTCTACAAGCAGCATAGGTAACACAAGCTAGTCAGGCAGATGTCAGTACAGCTCCTACTACCTGAGCTATATTTCAAATATCCTCTTTACAAAACACAATTTCAGAAGTCATGTTCACTAACTATTCCCTTGGTAACAGTCTAGTTTCACACACCCCTCCCTCCATCACACAACTGGAAGGGAATCTTCAGAGTATGTCTGAGCAGAGTATGGCACCACCACACGCTATTTGAAAGGTAAAGCCTCTGTGAAAGTATACAGGATAGTAAAAGAGATTAGCACTTGATTTATCTGACCTATAGATCAGCATGAATTGACAGAAAAGGGACATTAATAGAAGGCAGAGGTAAACAACATAACACTCAATAGTTTGAAGACAGAGGAGGAAGTGGTTTATTCCTCAGGAAAGACCCCACCTCAGCAGACCACAAATAGGTGAGGTCTAAAACACACCAGTGTGAATTCGTAGGTGGTTCTTCAGATTTCCAGCTGTTGTGAACTGTTTACCACAGCCCAGTTCTGTGCACACAAAGGGTTTTTCACCATTGTGAGTTCTCATGTGCACCTTCAGCCTCTGCAAGACGTAGAAACTTTTTCCACAACCTTCTGCTGGGCAGGTGAAGGAGCGGTCGTTCCTGGAAAGCAACAAAAACCTGTTTCATTACCAGCTACTGCAACGCATTTTTTCATGAACACTTGACTTCTTTCTTTTATTAAATATGAGTACCTGTTAAAATACAAAAATTCTAAACCAAACATGACAAGGACCTGCAAAAATTATCTCAATCTAATCCAAGTTTTTCAGCATAATTGACTTAAAGCACTCAACAGGCCTAGTATTTATAAGAATAATGCCAGGTTTTCACAGCTTGTCAATGTCAAAACCTAACATTATCTCAAATACAGAGTGCATTTTTTCAAAGTGATAACAACAAATAGCTTCATTCTGCTCACCGGTGTGTTTTCAGGTGATACTTGAAGTGAGCTGGCCATACAAATGTCCGATCACAGCCCTCAACTGTGCACTTCAGCTTCCTTTCCACGCGAGATAAATGAGGGATGGGGCTTGAATCTTTTGGCTGCCCATCTCCCGTGCAAAGATGAACATTTTCACCTGGAAAAAAAAAAGCCCACCAAAATCTAAAAATATACAGATTACTACAATGTGTCAAATTTAATAGAAAAAACAGCACCATATACGATACAGGATTGTAAATTTGGTATGTGTCTGGCTACTAACTGTTTAGCATGTCCTACATGCTGCTGCCTAGCCTGTAACAGGGATCAGACACAGACTTGCAAACCTTACCAGGCCCATAAACTATTTCCAACAAGCCATCCGGATTAGATTAGCTGCTACCAGATAAGGTTTATCACAAAGAGAATAGAAAGGCAGTGCATCAGGAATTGTAAAAATGGTCTCTATATCAAAATCAAACAATCAGTTTTAACTATCAGCCAACTATCACCTATTAGCTAAGTTGTTTTTAAAAACAGCTTAGCTAAAATAAGATATTGCATTTGCTTGCAATTTTTTATTAAAATAATTATGTCAGAAAACATGTGACTAAATTCAATTATGTATTCTCCAGAAAACTGATCTCCAAACTCAGTGGTGCTAAAAAGAATGTATAATTTACAGTATGTATTAAAAATAGGCTCTTAAAAGTGAAAATGAAAGTTGAAAACCAAGAAGCTGCAGTCAGAAAGATATTCTTTACATGTACCAGAGAACTAGTAGGCTACAATGAACAGATGGTTCCACTAGAGTTCATTCCCCAAGAAGAAGTGAGAAGCCTATTTATATTGAAGAAAAAAAGCATAATTCTCCTTTATAATTCTGTCACTGATGATTTGAAGGTGTCATAATTGATTCAAAGCAAGAGAGAATTAAAGAGAGGAAGAAACAACGTGAAACTAGGGGTCTTGTATGGAACATTCAACTTTTGAGACACAATCTGGGGATCTCCTACCATTATTGCTTGCTTTGGCATTCTTTGCGAGCTGTGCCCGAGTGGCAGCAATTAAACTGTCATGGGCCAATTCCTGCACTCGTAGGAACCATGGGGTACTGCTGTCTGTGCTATCATGAGAGAGAAAGTCATTGCCAGAATCTTCTGCTTCATCTTGAACAAACACCAAGTGCTCTGCAGGAGACCCCAGCCCTAGAAAAGAAGACAAATTTGTGAAACAATAACGTAACAGAAGGAAATTTTTTTTGCTTCTCAGAGATTAGCGTTCATAGCACGGATGAAATAGCTGCCCTGAAAAAGTCTCCACTGACCTCTGCATTGTAGAAAGATGTTGATGACTAAATGCTCCTAAAATATCCAATAATGCTCAGCAAATTTCACGATCTTTCCTCTTCATAAGCAGCAGGGACAGAGTTGTACTTGTATCTCCTGCATTCTGCTGAGACATATCCAGCCAGATGACAAACAGAAGGACAATTACCTGCTCTTGTTAAGTTGAGAAGAATGAATGAAGTGCTGTCGCTGGGTTGGAGGTCTTGCAATAAACTAGAAGTTTCTGGAGTTGACAGAAGTTCAGATGGTTTCTGTACATTCTGTGCCCTTGTTTCCTCTCCATCAGGGCCTACATTTACCTGGAGGCTTCTCAAGACAGCAGATGAAGAAACATCTTTGGAAGAATTAGTGTGACTTGGAGAAGTGAGATCTCTTTCATCATCTAATGAGATAAAGTTAAACCAGAGTAAATAAAAGTATAAATACGCTATGACTGAAAGACATCTATGAAGTTATTTTTCTAGGAAAAGACCCCAGAACTTGAGGGAGAAGGGAAGAGGAAGTTTCTAACTAGTCACACTTCACTATTAAATGAGAAGATTCAGTCACTCTGCTGAACTTGTTCCTCCATCCCTGGAATGTCTTATCAGCAAGAGACCATGGGGCCAGAGTGGTGAAGTAAAGACAGCTGTAGGAAGGGCAGGGTCACAAAGATCTGCCACATAGATTTTACCTGGCAACATGAGTCTGTTGCATTCTGAGGTCTCAGTAACAGGAAGCAGAGAGAGACAGGTGATGTCTTTTGGTTCTGATTCCACCAGTCCTTGTCCCAGTGGAATAGATGTATTTTGAACAAACTGAACCAGCAGCTGAAAAAACATACTGAAGTTTAGGTCAAGAGCAGCACAAATCATTTAAAAAGGTAGTATATCCAGTCAATCCAGTAGTCCCTGCTGTCTTGTAGGTATTGAATAGAATACCATGAATACACACAGATATAAATGAAAGCTTTTCAATTTACATTAATACAAGGAAAGAATTGTTTGTAATCTCTGAAATACCTATAAAACTCTCATTTCTTTAACATGTAATAAACAGCTCTAGATCATTGCAGACTAAGTCTAGTTAGGCTATATTTCTTTTTAATTAATATTTTACCACTTGATACTTTACTATAGTCTAACCTTTCAAGTAAATGTTTTCCACACTCAGCCTTTGGTACAGGTACTTTTTAAAATTATTGTCTTTAAATACTGGAATGAAAGTTGGCCTTTTCTAAATTAAAAAAAAAGCAATCAGAAGACTAGTTACAAAGATGTCTATCATATGGTTATTCAAAATAAGCAGATAACAATCAGAGAAACAAGGTTGGGATGACAAGCAGGAGAACACATCAGCCATTACCCATCCAAATCAGCTACTCCTAAAACCATCAAAGACAGACAACCAATGCACCCACTAAGGGGATTAACAGAATAAATCCTCTCCAAAATACTACACAAAACAAGGGGGACTATTGCATAAACAGCTATAGGACTTAAACTGAGATGCATTCCTTGGGGAGGAATTTGGGACTGGACAAAAGATTTGGGGGGATTGTACAGGACTTATTAGGCGTTGTTTAAGGGAAAGGCCAAAGGCAGGAAAAGGAAAGGATCAAGACGGATCAGGCCAGAACAAACACGAGAAAATAGACAGGGAAGGATAAAAGAGGGCCATTGCATATAAGCAGGAAGTTGGTCAATTCAGTTGTTTGGCACAGCCTAACTCTCACACTCCATCCTATCTTCTTATTAAACTCCATTCTTGCCTACTTCCTGTGTGATCCTGCTCTCTACAGTGGGTCTCTAGTGGCAGCGTCATATGCTTCTAGTGTGTGTCATATGCTAATGAACTCCAAGCCAGCCTAGTTAGCAAGTGAAATGAGAAGTGTGGGGATATATCCCAAAGAAATCCATGAAGGTTTTCCTTAGGCAGCAACCCTCGAACACAGAATCAGTTACTTTGTGCTGCCCATGTTTATGAGGGTAAAGCTACAAGCACTCAGCCTGTGTTTATCTGTTTGGTGCCAGTCACATCTGTACAGTGCGTGTGCACGCACATATTTGCAAGCAGGTACTAAACCTCACTAGTGACTGGATCTACTATCAGAATTAAAGAGCTGTCCTCATGTTTCTTGATGAGCCCAGGAGGCGAGAGGTCATTCAGTCCAGCAGATTTAGCCATCCTTAACATCAGTCGGCTCTGGCAAAAATTACTTCCAGCTAACTCCTCAAAATCTTGAGTTATAAAAAAGGAACCTGACACTTGAAAAGGAACAGGAAGTCAGAGAAATTACTTTTTTCACCCCTGAAAGTCTTCCCATATTTTTAACCTAGTTCAGAGCAGCAAAGCATGTGCATTGTTTACTCACTCTGTCCCTTTTACAACGTCTCAAGTTTTTGTCAGAGTACCAGATATAATGCTGGACTCCTCTTTACCTCCAAGGCAGACACAGAAATGAGACTCTCTTTTTTCTGTTACCAATGCTACAGCACTCCATATTAAAATACTCTGATTTAACAAAAGAAGTGCTGCTGGGAGTTAGGAGATAACATAGTCCAACTTTTGCTATGGACTGAACAAATTCTGTGAACTCCACAAGCTTTTTTAAACACGGTCTCAATTCCCTCACCTGTATGGATTTTAACTTCAGAAAGACGGAAAGAGGCCAGTTGTAACACACCCAGACACGTACTCCACATTTCAGAGAAAATGCTGCTCAAATCCCACATGTAGGATCTATTTACTTGCCTTTAAGTTCTGTCAAACAAATTAACTCCTATACTCACATTCTCTCTCTGTTTTTTTGAACATAGAATGAAGAAATATGGAAAATAACAATTCACCAAAAGGTTAAACCTCTAATTCCTTATCTCTAGGAAACTCCTTGAAAAAGATCCTGCATTCTGCTGATTCTGCTGCTATCTAGCAAACAACTGTATGTAGCAAACTTCCTTTGTCTTTGGCATTTAGAAGGAAATTGCACAAGATAGTTATTCCAAAGCTACTACCCTCGTTGTGACACAGTTCAGCATGCATTCACACAGAGCCCAGATGGAGTTGTCTGTGCCGCGAGATGGTTCGCCAGTGTCAAAAGAAAGAGACTAAAAAATCCTGATGTGCCCATTGTATATTTGTGATTAAAACCCAACAGTCACAGATAATTTGATTCTTATTTTGTATGTTGTGATAGTCTTAGTACTTCATTTTCAGAACTACTGGCATCTAATTCCAAATTATTCCTGTGGCAGACACTAGCCTTTTGAGCCTCTCTTACATCAAGAGAAAATCTGTTAAATCAAAGAAATTGCAAAAAAAAAACCTTAGTACTTTGCGCTCTGATTTCTCTATGCTTATTTCCTCTCACAAAAACACTAGAAATACTGATGCTTTCCCAAACACTTTTACCTCAAAGAATTGCTGCTGTAAGAACCCTGAAGCTTTAACAGCCCTGATTGGTCTCCTCTGGGACCCCCACCCACACTCTCTCCCTAAAGGCTCCTTTTAAGCTCAGCCTGGGCCAGTCATTCCCTTCCTGAGTTGTGCTGTAGGTTTACCTGTCTCAAGCCCTGTCTACTTGGATGAAACTCAGATTTTTACTGCATCTATGTCTCCAGCCCCATGTCCTGCTGCTCCTAGCTGGACTCTGGATAGACCCTGGACTTGGTTCATCACTTTTCCTTATCCAGGGCTGAGGGCTGTGGATTCCCACACCTCTCTCTGCCTTCTAGGCCCAGGTGCTGCAGTGTTGTGCCCTGGTCAGTGAGGACACTGCCTGGGCTGAGATCACCCTTGACTCCCTGCTCACCCTCCCTTAGGAACATCCTGTCATCACTGACAATTATGAAGCTATAAATTAAGTCCTGAAGTAATTCAGGTGGCAATGTGCCATTTGAACTAGGCCACAAGCCAGATGGCAGTTTGAAAGGTTAGAATTGTTTCATCTTAGATATAAGATTATCCAGAGGACCTAGCAAGAAGATGGAACTATTTTTGTGTTGTCAAAAAATACATAGGCAATAAGAGACAGTCCCTTCCCCAGGACCATGCATTCTAATTTAGGATTTAAAAAACAGGAGAAAGAGAAGTAAAAAGAGAGTTCGGAATAATGAGCAAGGCAACCAGAAGAAAGAAGTAGGGACTAAAAACTGTGAGCACTAAGATAGTTCTAAATTACTGGATTGTCTTTCATGTTGATGAGCCCTACTGCTGCCTACTCCACCACGAAACACTTGTTTTATGGACTCGCCTATTTTTATACAAAAATACCTAAATGAAACTTGCCTCCTACAAGAAGAAAGCTTTGCTTTAAACCTTCCACTTCAACATAGCAACATTAAGCCACTAGGGAAAAGCAAAACGAAGCAACCGCAAACAGATGCTCAGAAGAAAAAAGTTCCTTTTAATTTGCTTTGTAAAGTAATGACAAACTAGTACAGAGAATTATGAGAGGGCAAAAAGAGCAGAAGGAAACAAACAGACATGAATCATGCTCATTATTAAAATGTGGAATAAAAAAACCCCAACCTTTCACATAAAGTAAAGCAAACCAATCACCAACTCAAATAATTCAGAGAAAATAAAAAGCTTTCATGTTAGTTTTATCTTGATGGATTTTTCCTAAACCTTCTTGTTCAAAATCATTGAATACCTTTGTGGACAACTACAGCAACCGGAATACAGGAAAGAGCTCATTACAAACATTGTGTCATGCTTTCTTAAGCTTCCCATAATACGGTTTTGCAGCTGAAAGTAAATAGGAAATTATAAGGGTATCTTATAATTGGCTATTCAGCATAGAAATCTAGGGACAGGAGATAAATTAAATGCAGAGATACACAAACACTAACAAACTCTAGCAAACTGCAGATAAGAGAAAGTAAAGATATCCAGAACTCCTGGGACACTGATGGATGGGCCAGTACAGGAATAACTTGAGTGTGACCTTGAAAAAAACTCAACCAGAAACTTTGTAAGGAATAGGAACAATGGGTTACCAGAACCCATATCTCATTGGCAAGAGCAAACTTCTTACAGGATACAGGGGGATTGGGTAAAACATATTAAGATATCTTGAGTGGAGACTGTGGAACTGTGAAAAACTCACAGATTTTTAGGGGAAGGACCAAAGGCAAGGAAAGGGAGGGATCAAGATAGATAGGACAGAAACAACTATTGGGAACAGAAAGGGAATTGGGGATAATACTGGTTGACCACATAAGCAGGCTGCAGGTTGCTGCTCTGCTTCACCACTGGGGTCTATCTCATCCTCTCTAATGCTTTTTGCTCCTAAATGGTTTCTGAGCACACTCATTTGATTAAATTCACTTTGGCATAGCCTGTGAAATAGAGAAAACCACAATTTGGAAACACAAGATCCTGGCCAGAGGCTGAATTAAAAAGCCCAAGGCCTGGAGATGGATACTAGAAGGACTCAAGGTTTGGCAAAGAGTGGACAGATGCATGACCACAGGTATGCATGTCAGCCAAGGGAGGACACACGTGTGATATGCTAGCAAATTTCAAGCCTCGTTACCTGATAAGTAGGGACAGGATTAGGCCATTTGTGGCCTTTCTTTTCCATGGGAATGCCATTTGTGCTTGAGTGTGCTGGTAAAAGCCCTGTCCTGCCACACAGCCATAATGTCTGCACTGTCCATGTGTGCACAGGCATATTTTTGCAGTTCAGGCCCAGGTGCACTTCTGTGTGCACCTGGGAATAGTCCAGTTGTCTCATGTCTGAAAGACCAGGAAGGCAGGAACCTCCTAGATGATACAGTTTGACAGATCCCATAAGCAAATAACATCTGGCATGACAAACAGGCCCCAGATGGGCTGTAAATATTCCTGAGATGGTGACTGTGGAATCCCCACATAGGAAAGAGACTGATCCAATATAGCCAAAGTGCTAGAATTTATAAGCAAAGCAGATACGTCATCTTGGGACACCAGAATAGGAATAGTTAGGGAAATGGAATGTACAGAATATTAACAGAATACCAAAGGAACAATAAGAGGTGTGAGGTGGCTTTACTCTACAGCTAAGTCATCCCTTGGAATTTGAAATTAATTTTAATATTGCAAAAGGACATCCTTGACTTAAGAAATTCAAACTTTATGGGACAGACGTGAATCATACAGAAAGAATCTATAATCCTTGGAGTACAAAGTTCAGCTGCATCTTGATATAAAGAATTTTATTTTTGCTCTGCCATATCACCTTCTTGAATATACCCTCCTTTAACTACTTCTGCTGAAATGCCACATAACTGAAAATTCTGTAAATAATGCAGACAGTGAATATATTAAAAAATGTAAAATACTTCTTGGCTGTTGTCACCAAGCAAATAATTGTTATCCCTGCTGGTCAACAAGAAATAGTTGGACAGGATGCTCCCAGGGTCTACCACTGCAAGCAATGCAGAATGCTTGTGTTACCAAGAGACTTGGATAATGTCCCTGACCTGAGAAGGAAAAAAAAAACTCCACAACAAACAACAACCGAAAAACTGTTTAAAGAACTCAGGACCTCTACTAGAGATCCTTTACAAAAAAAAAAAAAAATACCCACCAAAAACAAAACGAAAAAAAACACCAAAAAAAACCAACAACAAAACAAAACCAAACCAAACCCAAACACACACAACAAAAAACCAACCCAATCAACCCAACAAAACAACCAAACCAGAAAAAAAATGATAATATGGCCACATGGGATGGATCGTCTTAAGTTTGTGTCCCATAATAGATGATTCAAAAGCCAAGAAGTGTCAGGCAGTTGCTTTGGCTGAAGCAGGGGTTGCTGGAAGGGACAGGGTAAGAAGGTGCTCCAGAACCTCAGATCTATCCTCCCACTAGATAGCTGTAGAGCTAGACTAGATTCCCAGCGCAGCACGGACAATGTCTTTAATCAAAACCATTTCTGTTCTAAATTTAACCAGTGAACCACAACAAAATAAAGAGGTCAAAAGAAAATTTAGTGGAGGTGGAGGAGCAAGGAGGGGCTGGAACTGAAGGGTGTGCAGGGCTGAAGGCTCGTTTCCTAGAAACTGGGATGTCCTCCTCCCATACAGCCTCTGGGGAACTAATTAAATCACAAGTGTCTCTCCTTGTGAGGAGCTGAAGAGGAGAGAAAGGAGAGGATAAAATACCTCTCTTCACCCCCTTTTCAATAACTAATTCAATTTACAGGACAGAGTTGTAATTCATTTGATTGTGCCACGATTTACCCCAAGAGCAGAAAGCACCCTGCACTGGATCAGTATGGTGGAGGTGACTGGAAATACTTGTAAGTATAATAAATCACCTTGAAAGCTTAAAACATGTAAAATGCAAATCTTAGCAGTTCCCTAAGGAATGATAGTTACACAGCTTTGGGAGCAGGGAGTCCAGAAGAAAAAGCAGGTCCATCTGTCCATTCAAACTGTCTCCGAGCAACTTTGTAACTTTCTATGAAAGGAGGATTCACTTCTACTCAAGCATTAAATGTTTAATGGTATGTTAGCAGCTTCTTTAGGGATAAAACAAATAGCAAAGAAGTCTATGCAACAGAGACATAGTGCTTTGATTGTTATCATCTAGATGTCACAGAAATACAGCTAGCTCTTCATTAATACATTTCTCACATGGTAGGGTATATGAAAAAACACCTGTGGCTATAAGAATTGTGGTGCCATGGCTCACTAGAGGATATAAAATCATGATTTACTTTCAGAGATTTTTGAACAACTATTTGGGAAAAGTATAAAAAGGATATCTACCAGTTTCACATCAAAGGAATTGAAAATTAGTACTAAACTAAACCCTCCAGTTTCATAATCAGAACTAGAAAAAGAGGGTATATATACATAGAAATAAATCAAAGTTTTTAGTATAAAATAGCCTCGATCAAGATTGAGGAACATGGTTTAGAAGACAGTATCTACAGAAAGGATGCTCCCTGCAACAACCACTATAGCTTTTATGTACCAGACCTGTTTCTTCTGGAAAATAAACATCCAACACTTATTATGGGCTTGCTGGTAAGGAAATGCAACTCTGCCATGAGGAAATAGGACTATTATGTAAACAAGCCTAATTAACAAATACCTTACTCAAGACAAGGCCCTGTAACAGCTCCTCCTATTTGATGAATGAGCAATAAGCATTCCAACTGTCCTGGTCCTTGGCTGTCAGAAATAATCTAAGGGAATCCACTCACTCACAGACAAAAGTAACAAAGTTCTCCCACCTTGCTGTTCAGAACTCAGAAAAAAAAATGATAGAATATATGAAATATCAACGACAAGGCAAAAGAGAGAAACTCTTTGCAGATCATGCTGAAACTACTCAGGGCTGCTATGAATTTGCAGCTACTTTTCCTGAACAGTGTGATTGGAAGGGCTTTGGCTGCTCTGTTAAGAAACAAATGCCTTAACATATCACATGGGCTGTAATGAATTACCAGCATGTAATCATCATTCTTTTTAAAGTACCAGTTTAAGATACATGTTGCATTGCTTAGAGACTGGAAAGAGATAGAAACAAGACTCAATAAAAACCATTCAGTTAAGACTTGCAAACTTCCCCAAAAGGTACTTCATAGTTATACTATGTTCTCTGCTCCAGGACTCCAGCCATCTGCAGAGGTAAAGCTGAGAACTAGGAAAAGTAAGGACACCAAGTGATACAACCCCTGCATCTTTAAGTGGGGTAATGCACAGATAGCTAGCTAATGGCCATTCGACCTGAAAAATAAGGCAAGAAATAGGAGAGGCAGCAGGTGGTGGTGGTGTTGAATGTAACAGATTGCAGAGACTTGTATCTAACACACTACAGGTAAGAGTAACAAAACCCAGAATTCCTCAGCAACTGATTAGTGAGCCACTGCTACAGTGACATCTTGAAAAGGTTCAACCAGAAATTTTAACTGGTAAAAAACCAAAGCTATTATAGCTTATCACAATGGGTCTCATATGACAGACCAAACCTACTATCCAATATAACAGCGACAGCAGGATGCATTAATCTTATTATGCTATGTTTAGGGGAACGATCAAAGGAGGAATCAAGGCAGATAAATGAAGCACCAGGGGTGGGAGGGGGGAGAGAAGAGACTCCAATCATATGTTTGCTGGCTGCTAGTCAGTACACCGCTGTGCCTGATCACTGCAGTCTCTCCTATCGACTTACCAAAGATATTTCTAAATATTCTACCCACAAGTGAGTCCACTGCTAGTGAGCTTCTAGTTGACTAATGCAAGTAGGAGGCTACCACAGTCTGGAAAAAAAAACCCAAAAATATTTCAGGCAGAAACTGGCTAAAAAGTCCTGGATTTGGGCAGAAGGACCATAGGCCAGGCAAAGACATGTGAACGTGAGAACGCACGAGAGTGGAGTGATGAGGGTGCAGCTATAGCCCACTAGCAAACCATCATTGTTCATGCTTTACCTGTGCACGTGACAGTGTGTATGTTCATGCTTTACCTGTGTTTGTGGCCAGCTGTGTATGCACACACATCCCTGCAAGTCATGCCCAGCTGTGCTACCAGCTGAACCTGGAACAGTCCAGCAGCCTCACACCAAGCAACCGGGATCCCCCGCGTGCTGCTGCCTACCACTTCTGCCAGCTGCTTAATGGAAACAGGAGTACTTTGAAAAACAGGACTGGCTGATGCTGACAGAATAATTCAGATTGTCCAAAACCAAGTAAAGTCAATTTGGTTTGAGGGAAAGAAATAGTCAATTCGTTAATTTATTTTATTCTTGTAACAGAAAGAATGCTGTAATAGTGGAAAAAAAAAATGTAACCTGAGAACAGGCAAGAATATCGGCTGACACTTGAAAGGAGGTGAAAAAAACTTACAATATTTTCTAATTTTTTACCATTCAAATCAAAGCATGGAAGCATTAGAAGATGTCACTGGAAACACCTGGAAAATTAGTACATAAGCAGCAATCTGAGTAAACTCATTGAACTCTAAGCGTTGTCCATAAACATTCCAGGGAACCAAACTCAGTTCACAATTGCTCACCTCAGGTTTGGATTCTAACTCATCCGATAACATTGATTCAAGTGTCCAACTCCTGCAGCTGTTCTCAGCAAGGCACAGATTTTTTAATTTTTTTTTTTAGTTCAGAGAGAACAACACTCCCTGATTATTTTCATATTTTCCTAAGTGCAAACCAGTGTGGTGGTCCTTCTGCAAGAAGCTGTGTTGCGCAAATAATTAATTTAACCTAAAACAACAAAAAAGGAAACATAAAGAAAGAGGAACTGAAAAACAAGAGTGAGGCAAAAAGAAGTGAACATGTATAGATGCAACTGTAAAATATACTTTGAGGTATCGGTAAAACTCATTTACTGAGGTTCCTGGATTTCTGTTTTCACTGAATCAACAAAATAGCCTTTAAAACTTAATTTCACAGTGTTAGGATGTTATTTACCACATTTTCTTTGCAATCACTAATTTTCAATGGAAAATTACCTTGTTTGTTCTGGAAACTTATGGGATCAACTGCAAATCACATAAAGCATGCAAGATACGAGGAAGCTAAATTCGCCGCCCACAACACGGTGGAGTTATCCAAATCATTGCTAAAAGGGAGCCATATACAAACAACCTGTCAGCAGGAAACATCAGTTCTTCCTGTCAGTCGAGATATTTCACAGAATCAGAAATTAATTTCTTAATGAGCCCAGACAAATAAAAACTATTTCACAAATACCCACATGATATTTGTGCTAAAAGGGGAACATGAGAACAAGCTTTCCTTGCCTGCCAGGAAAACACTCAGACACTGCTGATGGGAAAACAAAGTGAAGTACATACAGTTCTTTCCCCCTTCCAACACAACTACGAATCTATCGACTATGTTAAAAAATAACGAGAATACTAGATCAGCTAAAAAGAGAACCTAAAAGCCTTCCTCTCACACTCCTGACAGCAGCACTGCAGCACGGAGTTTCGCTTGCCGTGAAGGGGCAAGACAGCACACACAGCGAGCGCGGAGTAACTCAGCCCACCGCACGCAGCGAGCCAGGGCCCGGCGGTGCTCCCGCATCCCCTCGCTGCCCCTGCCAGCCCATAACCGGCAGGGCGGGCCCCGAGTGACCCACGGGGACAAGAGCCAGAGCTGCCAGGCCCGGCTGCCCACGCTGCGGCCGGGAGGAGCCCGGCGGAGGCCCGGGAGGAACGGGGGCAGGGCGGAGCGCCGAGGCCCGGCGGGGCAGGTGCCACCCGCCCCAGCGCGCGGGTCCGGCCGCACCCGTGAGGGGCGGCCCCGGCAGCGGGGACGGGAGGGACAAGAGGGCCGGGCCGGGCCGTCCCCTGCTGTGCGGCTCGCTGGGCTCCCGCACCCTAGGGGGGGCGGCAAGCCCCGCAGGAGCGGCCGGGCCGCCCCCCACCACCCGCCTTACCGGCATCTCCGCCGCCCGGACGTGACGGGCCCCAGCCGGAAATACCGCGCGGGCTCGGGGCGAGCGCGGGGCGGGGCGACGCTGCCGCCCGCCGCCGTCCGCTTCCACCACCCCCGAAGGCAGAGAAGAGCAGCTCGGTGCTCGGGGTTTTCCCCGGTTCCGCTGAGATCGTTACCAGGCCTACAGTCTTCAGCTGCAGCCTGATTCCTCCCCAAGTAACCTTTTTTACTTGGATTGTTACCATACAGGTGAAGATTATGCCGGAACCTTATGGTCACGTTCAGTCTGCTGAGCTCCTCTTTTCTTCCACATAAATCAACACGGAAGACACATTATCCCAGTTTGTTACAGCACATGTGGAAACGCCGGTTTCCTACTAATACTTTGTTTCTGATTCTGTTTGCTCTGACTTGCTGCTCTGTCTGTTCTTGCAGCTGGTGATGGGAAACTCCAGAGTTCACAGTAGCTCACTAATGACACATACCAAGTTAGTAATTCCAGAGACGCGTCTTTGCAATGTACCTAAAAAACCAAGAAAAGACTGAGTAATTGAAAAAACTTGCACTTTGGTTTTAGCTCGTTATCCGTAGCTGACCAGGACAGAGCACCTGAAGAAGTTGGCAGCCTCTGGTCTTGACATTAGCAGCTGAACCAGTGACCTTCAGGTCCTGTAAACTTTTACAGGTCCTTTAACCTTTAAATTCGATTATGGCTAGCCCGTAGCTTTGGAGACATATGTGACTCCTGACTTCCGTGCCAGCACAGCTGCTCGCGGTACACACCCGGTTGTGGTGCTGATAGGCAGTGAGAACCCCGGTGATATGGAAGTAACTCAACAGCAGCTGTCAAGGCTGGCAAAATCAGGTTTCCTGAGGCTCCCTTGGAGCACAGCCACTTCTGGTCCTCGGTGGGCTGTGCAAAAACCTGTGGTCACTTCCTGGTAAATGGCTGTCATCTCCTGCCTTGAACTACTTTGGAATGGTTTCTCTTTTCCAGCCCCTCCAAGATGTGCAATACGGCTTCATTGTCTTTCAGAACAATTGAAAATTTTGATTTGCAGCATAAAGATTCACAGTTATCTCCCTCAGCTTTAAATGTGCAATGAGTGGCTTCATGGAGGGTGATGCACTGGAGTCATACTGACAGCCTAGTGCTTCAGCAAAGACTTTTGACCAGCTACCTGCTGGAGCCACCTGGTAACTCCATAAAGTCTGCAAGCAAGTCAGATGCATGGCTTTTCCTGAGGTAATTATCCCATCAGCTTGCAGGCATTGCATTAATACTAACTAAAGCCTGCACTGTGAAATCAATTTTCAGTCAAGCTGAAGCAGATTTCTGTTGTACAAGGCAACTGATTCAACACCCAGAATCAGCAGCCTCGGAGACTGGGCTGCCTCAGTGCCATACTGGCCCTGCAGATGGATCATATCAGGGAACCTAGAAAGTCTGGCATTTATCCTGTTGGACCACTCAGCCGTAGTTGTGGTGGCCTGAAGCTTTAGACAGATTCATTTATTCAAGCCTACAAAGCTGAAAGTAATAGCTACCAAGACTGATTTTTTTAACACAATCCCAAAAGGCTGGAGCTCATTAAATGGCCATGCAACGGTAACAGTAAAAGACCATTTCACTGTACCGTTGAGGAATATATCAGTGCAGGTAGCTCAGTTTGCAGCTGCAGTGTAAGCTGCAGATTGAGCTCTCTGGATGGCTGGAGTCTGAGGCAAGAGGCTGTGAACTGCCAACCCTTTGACAAGCTCAGGGACCTGTGGCCTAGCCAGGTGACCAGGCACTCAGAGACATGGCAGGAGCCAAGGACCCCCAAATGTTCCCGTGCTTAGACTGTGAAGGTATAAAAACCCAGAGTTTCCTTTGTTCAGGGTCCCAGCTCAAGCTGTTATTTAGTTATTGCACCAAGATTAAATTGTTTTAAGGTTTGGGACCACTGAAACTCTGACGTGGGAAACCAGGGGTTGAGACGGTAAGGAAACCTTGTCTGACTGTGAGTGCGGGGTGTGTGAGGAGTCAGGCTCACTGGAGCTGCCCACTGGGAAGGGATTTTTGTCCCAGTTTAGGTGTTGAGAGTGTGACTGCCAGAGTAGCTTCTGGATGGTTGGACAAGAAAGTTTCCTTAATGCAGCATGCCATGTTTGCTGATCCAATACAATCCAATAAAGGTAACCATAAATACAGCACTACTAACTTCATAAACCAATTTTTCTTGATGCTACTTTGGTAATCCAGATAAACTGAATCATAAAGCTTGATGCTGTTTTACATGAAGATACCCAGTAATCTCGGAAGTCTTTTGACTCATCACCAGCTCAACAATGGGGAATCACTGAGTAGATATGAAAATATGGAGACATATAGGCGCATAAGTTCCTTTCATTTGCATCCTTCTAGGCCAGATGAGTTTGGCTGCTTCAGAACTTGCATCTTGACTGCCTGGGGAATTTTGGTGGAATCTGCAGTGGGAGTAGCACAGCACCTACCTGAGATGTTTATGCTGGTTCAAATCACTTGTGCAGGTGTGTGAAGCAGCACTGGTCCCTGATGAGAGAACTGGCTGGCTGGGAATTTCCTATAGTCTTACTTTCACAATAACATCTGCCTCTACAGGCTCCTTCTCTATAATCAAGGAGAAATGGAAGACTCATTTCCCCCATGACCAGATTCAAGAAAAGATAAATGATACTGTTTTTTCACCCCCACTTGTGAGACAGCAAAAATGGCTAGTTATGGAGTAAAGGGAGAGTGGTGGTTTAGATTTGATTGTTGATTAATCTGGTTGTAATGTTTGCCTACTCTGTATACAAAAAGGAGTCTAGACTTTATTTCTATGAGCACATCTTTTATTATTTTGTGTGTGCATTTCTGAACACTCAGATATAAAGTTGTTATAGGAACAGTGTCCATTATTCCAAGATACTGGCAGTACTCAATTTTATTTCGATAAGTTTTTTTTAATTATAAAAATGTATGCAATTACCATCACTTTGTTGTTCAGCCTTTACAGCACCAGCACGTAACAGACTTTTAAATTCTCTCGAAACTCTGTATGCACAGAAGTCACCTTTACACACCTACAGTGGATGTTGGCACGGGTGTTAGAAGAGCGGGTGAGATTTAAGAAACTGAGAGCACTAAGATTTGGAGCATTTTCTCCTGTATCCCCCCAGGCTCGCACCCGGTTCTGTCACATGTCGGACTCTGCCGCGCTCCACCTTTCCTGCGTAGTCAGCGCGTTTCCCGCGGCAGCAGCAGGAATGCTGCTGAGGTAATCTTGCTGGCTCAAAGGCGTACGTGCGGTCCCATACGGGCCTCCGCGCCGCCGCCAGCAGACAGCACCAGACACCCTTCCCAAGTTTTCCTAAACACCGGGTGCGCGAGGCAGGCGCGCCTGGCGGGGCTGTCCCGCGCCTGCCCCCCGGCAGCGGCCAGCTCTCCCACCGTGGAGCCCGCAGGGAATGTGGTCCCGGGGCCGCGCCCCGGGCAGGAGCCTCCGCCGCACTGCGTTGGGAGCCGCCGGAGGGGCGGGGAGCGGAGGGGCCGCGCCGCCGGCACGGGGGGGGTGAGCGGCCAACGTCCCCCGCGGGGCGGGAGCGCCGGCTCCGCCTCCCAGCCCACCGCCGGCACGCTCCATTTTCTCCGCGGGGTGAGCCCTCCTCCCTCCGCCGCGGCGGCTTTCGTCGCCCCTCAGAAACGGAGCGCGGCGCCGGCGCTGCCTTCCTCCCCACGCTGCCCTCGGGACTCGGTGGTGCGGCCCGCCTCTCCCCGCCGTGCCGGGCAGTGGTAGCGTCCGCT
>VZTF01000398.1:640476-689443 GCA_013397755.1 Cnemophilus loriae
GGTGCGTCCGTGAGCGCCGCGTACAGTTCGCCGCCGACAACTACCCCACCGGCGGCGGCGGGGCGGCGGCGGCGGGCGAGGGCGCCGCGGTGGCGGGGGACGGGGAGACGCCGCCGCCGCTGAGCCCGCGCTGGCTCGACCTGCTGAGGACTTACCTGGAGCTGGTGCTGTGCGTCCTGAGCAGCGTCCGCAACAACAGGTACCGCCGGGGGAGCGGCGGTGCCGGGCGTGGGGGCAGGCGGAGCTCCCCGAGCCGCGCGGGGCCGGGTCCTGCCGTCCCGCCGGTTTCTGCGGGCGGAAACGACGCCCGAGCTGGCGCCGGCCGGTTCGTGCTGGGGCTGCGCTCGGAGCCGCTTTCCGTGTGTGTGAATCTGTGAGTTGGGCAGAAACGGGGACGCGCTGTTTCAAACTACCAAATTTTTATCACATAGTGTAGCTTGATGAGGAATATAAACGCTCAGACGGCCGGTTGGCGAGCGGCTGGTCAATACGCAAAACAAATACAGCTGCAGTAATAAAAAGTTCTTCGTCTTTTGGATGGAACCGGCGAATGCAGCTCAAACGGAGCAAGCGAGAGCCAGGTGTTTGAATTTACTGCATAACAAGACAACTTTCTCACTTAAAAAATATAAGCCTTATTACAGACAGGCTTTAGACCTTGTGTATGCTTGAAAAAAAGTATGTCATGAGAAATTAGTAAGGGGGAGTTAAAATTACAGCTCTGGCGCGCTGAGTTACTGCCCCAATAAGATACCTTCACCTTTCTAGCTATGAGATCTTTCGCTGTAGAAAAGCTGAGCTTTCACGCCAGCTCTTGTCTTACCTGCTAATCTGAGGTTTGAGAACGTTTTTATGTCCTTTTGTTTATTGGAAAAAAGGTTCACATGCAGGACTTTCTTGGCCAAATTGAATTTAAATGATAGAAATATTTTCCTGTGGTTTGTATTTAAGATGTGTTTTTCACACACTTACTTTGGCACTTTAGATAATTTCCTCAGCTTTGAGGTCTTTAACACAAAGATACCTGCATTCTTTTCACTGTGTGTGGGTGTGATGGAGATAATAAGATAATGATCAGATATCCTAATATACGGCCTCTAGTCAGCACGTAAAACCCGAAAGCAAGGATATTACAGTTAGGTTATGATGAGTTTGGAAAGCCATGTAGGTTTTAGGGTAGGAAATAGTTAATATTATTTCCTCTCTGTGTGCGTTTAGCTTCCCCTATCGAGGGACGAGAAAAAGCTGCAAGTGTTTCAGGGCATCTTTAGGATGAATTAAACCTTGTGGATGGCCTTTAGAGAACTGTCTGCAACTGAGTCATGATCTTGTTACTGCCCCCTTTGATTCCAGAGGTATGAGAGAGTAGCTTGAGGCCTTTCTTGTGTCTTTATTTTGAATTGTAGCAAGAGAACTTTAAATGCAATTCCTCGTTGGTTTGAGATTAATGCAAATGTGGTGTGTGAAGTCTCACTTTCAGTTCCTCTGCTCTGTTGCGCCCAGCAGGTACTTCCTGTGGTGCAGCTGCGATGGTTGAGAGTTGCAGACCTCACTTCAGAAAACAGCTCGTTAGTCCCAGCTCACCTTTATCTTAATTTATTTCTTGCCCTGTGAATCCTTCGTTTGCAAATCATGATCACGTGTCTTGATTGGTCTTCTCTTGCCTTTCAGGAGCTTTCACTTAACTGTTGAATCTGTGGGAAATCCAGCTAGTATTATAAGAGGAAAAAATGTTGAAGTGATTGTGGTGATTGTCTGATTTGAGACAAATATCATGACATGGGCTCGGAATTTTAAAATAAATAGTATCTACAGGAGATGTTGCATATGGGTGTTGTTAGAAAACTAAATAGTTTCTTTTTTTCCTCACTGAAATATGAGGCTGTCAAAATTAACGGCGATGTGAGAAGGCTTTTGATACACTTTTTCTTTTGAAAAATTCTCCATGGCCTTATCTGAAACCTGTACGAGGACACTTGCTTTCTGAAGTTCATTTCACAGATTCTATATGCACAGTGTGACTCAGGACTGCAGCAAGGTACTGTGCAGGAGTAGTTGTTTCTCCAGTACCTATTCTCTGGTAGATTAGTATAATTTTGGTTTTAAGACAGGGATGAAAAGTTACCAACTTTGATAGGATTTTGCATTGCTGCACTTTCTTGCTGTCTCTAAACCATTTATACGCTGCTCTTTGGGTTTGAAGTGAATGATGCATGACTGGGGAACACAAGGTACCTGGTTATTATAGCAGGCTTTTTTTAATGAGCATTTAAAAACTGGGGGAAGAGAGCATGATTTACATTAAACACTTGACCTTTTTTCAGTTTTACTTTCAGAATAGACTCCATTTTCCCCTTTAATAGACTAAGTTTTTAGTTTATTTTGATGTTTGAGGGGTTTTTTTTCCCTTGCAGAGTAACTACCTATAACTGATTAGTTTTCAGGTAGAACACTAGGTTTTAGTTCTTTTAACTAGATTTTTGAGATTGAAAAGAGGTGGGAAGGAGTATTAACATATGCCAAATTGCTGCTTAGTTCTTACTGTGACCACCTAATGTCTAAACCACAGGCATCGTCACCTGCCTGATGCTTAGTTTTGTCTAAGGAGAGACTGCAGTCTATAATTAATTAATTTCTCTGCTTCTCTTTATTTATCTGTAACTCAAGGACTATTAATAATTCCTTCTTGTTTTCATGGTATTTCACTGTACACAAGATAGCTATTGTAATTTCCAAAATAATGGCAATGGAGATTTTTAACTTCTCCAGTGGCTGATTCATTGTAAATGCTTTCCTTTTGGAATTAAGTTTAGAACAGGACAGTCTTTCATAGCTCCTGTCAGCCCTTATGATAGCTTTTTGGCAGATAAGTTCAAAAAATGTTCCATCTTACTCTTCAGAACTGAAAAGGAAGAAATCTGCCTTTGTGATGCTGTTTCTTAACTGTGTAATGTTGTTTTGGGCTTTTAAGTTTATTACTAAGCAATGAAGTAGCAACCTTCCTCCTTGCAAGAAAAATCAAGTACTTTAAATGGCTACAGATTTCCTTGAGGATTTACAATACTGCAGGACCTAAGAAAAGTAATTACTAAAAGTAATGAAATTTCTAAATGCTCTCTTGGCTAGAGGAGAATGATGTGTGGTTTTGCTACTATGAGCGTTTTCTGTACAACATAAAATTGCTAGTTTCTAAGTAAATCCGTGTGTTAAGTCTCTAGAAAAATATTTTGGAGTGACCTTTGCTAGTTCTGATGGAATTAAGGAAATAACAACTTGTCTTTTAAAAACAACTGAAAAATTTTTGACAAATATTCCTGCTGCCAGCCAGTTACCATCCAAAAAAGTATGTTTAAGGTCTGTCTCATATTTGAAGCAGAGCTCAAGTTGTTTTGTAGGTGGCAGCATATTATATTCCCAAAATATTGCTTTAATAGCATTGGGGCCTTGATGAGCTCTAAAAATATATCATTTATTTAATTAAAAGGTACTAAAGTTGCATTTATAGTGGTCTGTAACTTTTCCATAAGCTTTTATGTTTATGGCAGCAAGTGTAGCAAAATAACAAAGCATATAACTGTTTAAAAGCTGATGTTCTACTTAATACTGAGAAAAATGGTGTGGATGGGCATGATGTTTCTTAAATCCTCATAATCTGCACCTTCTCAAACTGATCTTTCAAAACTAAGTTCTGGAAGGTGGGGTGGGAATGCAGCAAACTTTCTGTTCGCACTTAGGTGCGTACAACAGCTAATAAGCACGTGGCGATCATTCAGTAGGAAAATCTTGTTCTTTTATGTAACTCTAAAATACCAAAGTATAGTCTCCTCTGCTCCTCCTTCCTTGCTTACACACATCCCCATCCCCCTCTTTTCCTCTGCAGCATGTTAAATTGTGTGACTTGTTTGGTCTTTGCTATGGAAACAAAAATGCAGATTACTATAAAACTGTGGTATCTTGGTGAAGTATGGTATCTCTTGGAGTTACCAAAAATTGGTGAATCGCTCAAAACAGACTGCATCTGTTTTTGATGTTTTCTAATGACCGTTTCCTATTGGTCTGAACAGGCAGCTGAAACTGGCAGAAACTAGTATAGTAATACAATATGTGCCTTACCACTTTGTTCGCCTTGAATGTAAGCAAGGACATTTTGTGCTTTTTTTTAATTGGGTATTAAGAAAGACCAACCAAAACTGAAGATGGAGCCTAGTAAGAAGCTTATTATTTCTAGTGCACTTTTTGAGCTAGTGGAAAACAAATGTTTTAGAAATCCTTCCAAAACACAAGTTTTTCCCCAGCTGTGTGTATGGATACTACACAGGATTAAGATGCCATTATGACTTTTAGCAAAAGATAAGTAACTTCTAAAGAATTTTATTTAAATAGCAATCACTTTACTGACTCTCTGAAATAAAGGTGAGCGGTGAGCTGAATGTCATGGAGTTGTATAATACTGCAAATAGTAGCAAAAATATAACATTGTGTTGAACTGTGATCAGGTTTGTTGATGGTAGTAACTGTGCTGTGAATGGAAAAATAATTGGATGTTGTCATTGGTTGTTTTCAGGTGGAGAACTTTTCCATTTGTCTCTGTACTGCATGAAATGGCAGTCAAAAAGATGAAGTAAAAATGTGTGGGGTGCTAGTAATTAGTGTTCCATGTGTCCTGTACTTTGGTGGTCCTCTCAATGCCTGCTTACATGCCTACGGTAGCATTGGCTGGTGGTATGAGTGGCACAAACCAAGACCTGCGCTTGATGTGAATGTGCAGGTGATTCAGAACTGTTCTGAAGACTGCATTTTGGCTCTTGGCTCTCACAAATAAGTCACCAAGATCAAAAGATAAAGGCTTAGTTATAGCATTGGCTGTAAACACTACTTTTCACACCAGGTGGAGGTTTCTGCTACTTCCCTGTCATACCAGACTGTCTCTTACAGCTTTTGAGGAAAAAAGAGCCCAAAATACTCTCGGTTGGTTGTGCCAGTGTTTTAGGTTTCCCTGCCAAGCTTATTCTTCAATATGATCAGGCAATGTCTTAGTGAGTTTTGTAGAATATTGATCATATTCTAAGGCTCAGTTTGTTTTACTGTATCATCAGTACAATAGGCCTGTATTTAAAATATGAACTATTAAATTGTTAGAATTTCAGACACAGTTGTAAATTCTAGGTATTTGGCTCCAGTATTTGTCAGACTTTATATGAAGCTCATGAATCTTGCTATTAAGTTGTTGTTCTCCTATAGAAAAAAAGTAGCAGGTGTGATAGTGGATAGATTCCAGGCAATCAGTATGCTGTTTTTGAATACAGGAACTTCAAAACAGGTAAATTATGATTTATGGTAGATAACGATTATAGACTGCAACTCATACCTACTAAAAAATGTAAAACGTGGCTACTTAATCCTTCCCCCCGCCCCCTCCTCTTGGTAGAATATCAGGTTGTGTTGTGGAGGTAGCGAACTGTACCAGAGCTTCCCTATGCTTTGAGCATGGTAATCGTATTGCATTTTCCTCAAAGCTGATTTGAAATACTAGCATATGATTTGTAAGCCAGAAGAAGTAAGGATTTATGGTAACTCACTTAATTGTCAGCTACAGGTTAATTGGCATCTGCTGTTTAGGATTAATTTAACTTATGTGTCCATTTGTGGTGGAACTGGACTTTCTGCCTTGTTAATTATCAATTGCAGACTAGCCCTTGCATGTTAGGAGTAAATCTAATTTACAGCGTATGTAAATAAAAGAAATGTTGACCCAAAACGTAGTCAGCTACAAAAATAATAATCTTAATAGTAAATGCTACACAGCTACTTTAAAACTGCAGTTGTTTGCATACCTCTTGCTTGATCCGTTTTAGGAATAGAAAAGATGCAAGTCAGAAAACTACTAGAGAAAGGAAGAGTGAGTGTCTAGTGCACTGTCTCATGTTTGGCATCAACTTCGAGGTTCTTCTTTCACTTCTTTTTAGGTGTCCCTTCTAGAAGTTAAAATCATATGTTATGGTGGACCACTGTCCCTCACTGATGAGGACTATTAGAAAAGCTTCCACTACTTTGCTATAACAGAAATTAGACACTGATTAGGGTGTGGGGAGCTTTTGCTTTTCCTGTCTGAGGTTTGTGATGCCTTGACTGAGGCAGGTTTGGGCTCCCATTTGTAACTCAGCTGATATATTTAAGTGCTCAGGCAGGGTTGTTTGTGGTTGTGTTTTACTTGGGCATTAAATGCAGTGTTAAATGTTAAAAGGAGTAAGTATGTGATGTTTTCATCTGTGACACTTAACACACGTGTTCCAAGGATTAAGAATTGCGTGAAACAACTCCTAAGTTTTCTTTGTGGTGCTACAGACGTGCTGAAAATACTCCTGTGCTGACTAAAAAGCAGCATTTGCTCTTACAGCTGGTTTCAGCAGTTTGTGTAGTCCTCTTCCCCTTTATACTTCAGTCTCATTTTCTGTAGTTCCATATGTGCTTGTATTCCGGGACAGCAGTAAGTTTCCCAACACAGACTATGTGTTCCATGTAATAATGGGGTTTATTGCCTGTATGTTTCTTATCCAGAATGATTTCCCACACCATTTCAGTTTTGTGTACAGATTCCTTTTTATTTTGTTGTTTCCTAGGAACCTCCAGAAGTTAAGTCTCTTTGGGGATATAAGCATTCTGCAGCAACATGGAACTATATCAAATACCTACCTTGGAAAGGTTGACCCTGATGGCAAGAAGATTAAGCAGTAAGTTATATTTGTAAATTATCAAATACAGAAAAATAATAAAAACAGATAACAGGACACAGAAATTCCTGAAATGCATTACTGAGAAGCTTTAAGTTTTTCAGCGGGGTGAAAATCTAAATTCTGGTTACTGCTGTTTACATGAAGTAGTCTGGTTTTCTGGCTGTTGTATTTTTGTTGGGGTTTTTTTTCCTCCCTTCTCAACAGAGTGAGAATCCTTTCTTTCCTCTTTTCATTGTGTTCTAGAAACAATATTATGTTAATGCCACAAAAGGGGAGGAGGGGATGAGGGGTTGTTACCAGCACCTCTTACTATTGCTGTACATCTAAAAAATTAGAAAAGGAAGTAATCTGTTGTATTTCAAAAGAGTTGAAAACGTTTGTATTTACGTTCTCTTTCAAGTTTGCTTGAAACTTGAGGGAGAAACTGTTGAAACAGAGAACTGCTACAACTTATTTCAAATTGCATCTGAAAAATAGGTTATGTATTTGCAGAATTCCTGAAAGATTGCAGTTCTGAATGTGCTTGTTTAGTTCAGAGGTGTATTTTAGCTTGCCATAATTACATTACAGGACAGTCCTTGAATGCTTATAATCAAAATAATTATTTGTTCTTCTTTGGAAAAGGTTAAATACAGTGTAAACAGCTACTGACTTCTGGAATAAATTACCACAGAGGGAGTGATGCTGAGTTAACTATTTTAGCAGTACTGCTAAAACTTTCGATACAATAAAACCTGAATACCATAATTTTAATTTGTGTCAATTTAAACATCTTTTGCCCAGTAGCTTGGGAGTGGAATAAGTACAGCCACTCTAGATCTTTACTATTTTTTGTTTTGAGTGATTTTTAGAACCAGTATAGGTATATTATCAGATCAGTGTATGTATGTGAATGCAGTCATCAAACTGAAAGTTTAGTCCTGACCTAAATTTGCAAACTAGTGCAAATACACCTGTGAGTCACATACTGTGTCTTTGTCATCTGTTATGTTTCGAATGCAGAATTTGGAGCAATTTGTGATTCTGTCTAACGTATGTACTGTAGTGCTGTGTGCAGGTAAAAGGCTCATTTGGTGAAAGCTCCTTTATTTGATACCCTTTGTTAAAATATAAATACATAGTCAAATCTTTGCAAAGGGGCTTGAAGGGAGCCATCTAAGCAGATGTTTACTCAGCTGAGTGCATGGTTAAATGTTTCTTCAAGCAAGTATTCACATTTTGGAGCCATAAACCATTTGAAACTCATTATCTAACTTGATGTTAGTCTTTTAGATGAATATTGACCTTTACACATTTTGGTTTAGTTAATTTTGGTGCTGGGTTTTTGTGTTTGTTTGTTGCAGTTTTTTTGTTTGGTTTTCTGTTTTGTTTTGATTTTTTGGGGGTGGGGGTTTTTGGTTTTTTTCTTGGGTTTTTTTTGGTTGTTTGTTTGGTTTTTTTTCTAGAATAGAACAACGTATTTAGGACCTGCTAGTCCTTGTCTAAATTGAAGGAAAGCTGACAGTGTTTTATTCAGTTGTCTGAAGTTTGAGAACTAGTAGCAGACTTAGTGCAGAAAGTAAATCTTTATGGCTTCTTAGCCTTGTTTTTTGCACTTGGGGTTTGCATCAGTAAGTTGCAAATCGTGGATGCTGATAACTAACAGTGAAAGGTATAAGCAACCTTTGGAGACAGTGTTACTGGTAGTTGAGGATTTTTGGAACCTGTATGGTGATAAACTTTACTAGCTGTTTCAGAAACTTCCTGCAATTAAAGCAGTCAGGGAAAAAAATGTTATGTTTCCTGAAATCTGTCTTTGAGCTGGGTCTAACAGACTATGGGTGGAATCTCAGCTATTACAGAACCATTAGGATGCTTCCTCAGGTTAGGGCTAAAGGTTGTCCTGAGGCAGAGGAGGCTTTGAAGCATGTTTTCAAAAATACACTTTTGCAGTCGTCAGCATGAGTTTGTGATGCTTATTCCTTTTCTGTACAGCATGTGTGTCCCTGGTGACTTTCTACAATTCTCTTTACAACTCTGTTTCTTCGTGTTAGGAAGCTCAGTGTAAACAGTTCATTTGTCGTGAGTTGAACAAAGAGTAGTTGTTCAAAATTTTGGCTTTCTGAAATCTGCTTCTCATGATTGATTTATGTGGTTCAGATAGTTTGGTTTCCAAAAGAACCAGTTTAGCCTCTGTTATTAAACAAAATATTTTGATTGATAGTATTTAATGAAACAAAAGGCCTCTGTATGGACCTTAGTAATATGTTTGCTTCTTGTCCAGGGCCTTGGATGTGCTTCAGTCCTGGTTGGGACTGGTCTGGGGGCTTGAACAGTAACTCTGCCTGTCTAATCAGGCTTTAGTCTGTCCTCTGGATGAAAACACCATTTGGGGCATTAATTGTGAAAGTACATTTTTTGGAGTTTTTTATTTTTTAAATTGTTTGCTTCACTGTAATAATTTGTAGGTTACGGGTCAATGGTGACCATCCCATAATTGTTGCCTACAGGGAGCAAAGGGGACTGATGACACTTGTTGAGACATCAGTAGGTTGTGTTGTTTTTTGGCATGTGCTGAGTTCTGCATGTATTTTGTGTTATATGCTCAAACTTCAGTTTTAGAAGTGAGTTTTGAAATAATTGTGTTAAGTTAGCATAAATGTTGTAGTACATGCTGGCAGTTGAAGTAAAGTTAACATGGTAATAAAGTAGGTGTTAATTTCCAAGAATTCACGTGTCTAATTTTCTAGAACACCATTCAGACTGGTTTTGCAAACTCCAGTTAGATGCAATCTGTTAATGAAAAATAGAACATGCATAAGAATTTCCAGGGGAGGAAAAAACCAAACCTGCTAGGGTGTCTAAAAAATTTATTTGAAATATGTTAAAATGAATTAATTCTATCTTATATAGTGCTTTCTGCCTGGTGTTTTATAAAGCAGGTATTAAAAACAATTCTGAAATTATTGCTGTTAAATATTCTCTATTGACATGTTTGATCTCTTACTGGCTAAGAACTGGAGAAAGTTTTCTTAGGACCTACAGGTCATTAGACTAGCAGCACAAATCTAAATACTTGTAGAAATACTTTGGTGCTTGCACTAAAAAGTTGATGTGCAGATTGCATTAAATCATTCTCTCTCTTTTAAAAAGTTTCTTACTGCAATTCCCACTGGGGAGAAAACCCACCCTAGAGCTGCAGAGTTCTATGTCATATTTCTTTTTATTAAATTTTGCAGGTACTCAGACAGTACTCTTCTAAGCTCAGATGTTTAATTTGTATGAGAACCACAATTTAAACAGATTTCTAGGGCAGTGAGGCGTATAGATGGTAGTATTCTACTGAACACCTCAAAATTGATTTGTCTTCAGTAGGTCTGTAAAATATTAAAAGCACTATTAAGATTAATTACCTGAGCTATTACAAAATAAATCCTACCATTGCTGCAACCATTACAGCACCTTTTGTAGATGTGTATGGGGGGAGGGAAGAGTCTCTGGAAAAAATTTGAGATTGCTGTGGTAGAATCTTTTTCTTTGGGGGATTGTGAGATAATCTGCCTTTACTTTAAGCATTGGCAAGAATAATTATGAAACAAACATTGCCAGGATCAAATAAGGTTCATCTTAACTCTAAATTAATTTAGGAATAAAATAGACTCACATGTCTGTGAGTCTTACCTATTGTTTAAAACTATTTCATTTGTGTCACAGTTGCCAGTCTTCAATTTAAAATAAAATATTTGGAGAAATCTGGAAATACTGAAGTCTTTTTGTCTGATGACTATCCTAGGCAAAACTTTGGGAAATGAGGTGTAAAATAAATACAATAACCACACCAACTTTTCCCCTTGGGTGAAGTCAGGTCTTGCAGACCTAGTACCTTCATAGAAGGAAGAAGGCACATGTAGGCAAGGGAGGAGATGAATAAGGGTTTGCCGAGGGAGAGGGTGAACGAAGGCTGATCTTTTAACTATATTACAACAGAAGGGTTGTGGGGTATCAAAGGTAGTAGGTGACGGGTTCAGAGCAAGCAAGAAGAGCGGGGAATCACACTGCAAAGCTCTTTATTATTGAGTGTTACGGTTGCTAAACATTTACTCGGCTAAGGGAGGAACCTGGATGAATTTGTTGAAGTGAAATCTCTGAGAGTTGCAAAATACGTAAAGCCACCTCTGTTCAGAACCTAGTTACAAAGTTTTGGAAACTAGAGAGGTATTTGAGAAATATCCCTATGTGCTTTCCTTGTTCTGTCAGCTTAAGGTGTTAGTGTTTCTCTGCTGTCAGTCAGGATACTGGGCTAAACCTTTAATTTTGCCTGGACATTATCTCTATTAAAGTTATGTGGATGAGAATAACAACTCTGTAATGTTTTTTGGCTTAGATGTATAAAGTATACAGATCCTCATAGCAATAAAGGAAAAAGTGTTCTGTGCAAAACCATTACCTGATTTGGGGAACAAAAATTTCTGCTGATTTTGTACTGGATCTTATTTCTTGATGTTTTATGGGACTGTCATAGCCTGGCTGAACTGCTTCTGTGTAATGCTGACCAGGGCTTGAGGTCAAATACTTACCTGCACGTGTCTGATATGCTAGAAGAACACTTGTCATTTGGGCAGGAGGACTCTTTTGGGCCTTCACAGCTTTGGAATGAAGACTGGAAAAATACTTACATGGAGAAAGTTTTTAGAGTGTAACTACTATTTGAATTTAATATTGAAAATTTAAAATACTTCTGTTGCCTTCTTGAACAAAATATCTTAACATAAAGAACATCTATTCACTAAAAAAAAAAAAGGGGTGGCACTGATAATTTGAGATTGAAATGTTACTGGGTCCAAGTTGTTTTGGTAAAACATGAACCTGTTGGCACTTGAAAATCTAGTTTGCTGTACGTTTGGAATTATTTAAAGAATCTCCTTGCATATTTGTTCTTTACCCTTTAATGAGCAAATCAAGCAGGTAATTTCACATCAGTCTAACTTGTGCTCAGAATCAAGTTTCTGCCACCTTTCATTGAAAATGACTTTTTTTCCCTTACTAAATTTGCAGTTCTGGAGAAGTTAGGAAATACAAAAAGCTGTTTTTAAAAACAAGAGCTGCATTTGGAAAGCATTACAGGTTTTCTTATTTGCATAAGATTAAAATGTATGTGGGAGGTGTTAAATACATGCTGGAAAAGACATGAAGTGAAGGTTCATAGTGTGCCACTGTTTTTGAAAGATAAAGTACATATTTCTTTTAGTTTACAATTTTAACCTTTTAAGTGCAGTGGATGTTAAAATGCTCTGGGAGGTCTGCAGTCAGGTCGCAGTTCACAAGAACTATAATAATAGCACCTTCCTGCAGAATAAGGCTATAAGTGAAGGAAGAATAATTCTTGAATAAAAAAATTGAATGGTATGCAGTTGGTAAGACTAAACCATGTTTAATAGGATCATTGTCTGTTTTGTTTACTTGCAGAATCCAACAGCTGTTTGAAGAAATATTAGGCAATAGCAGGCAATTGAAATGGCTGTCTTGTGGGTTAATGCTGCAAATAGTAACTCCCACATCATTGTCCTCCTTATCAAACCCCATAGCCAACACCATGGAACATCTGAGCTTATTGGACAACCACATCCCTGGTAATACCACTCTTATCACTGCGGTTGAATTGGAGCGCTTTGTGAATCTGCGTTCGCTCGCTTTGGATTTCTGTGATTTTACAGCTGAAATGGCAAGAGTCCTGGCTGACAGCAACCATGTGCCTTTGCATCGACTGTCTCTCCTGGTCCACAGTGTTTCCATAATGCACAAGTCATTGGACAATATGCCAAAAGATGAGAATTGGCAGGCGCTGACTCGCAACAGCACTAATCTTCGGGTCTATATAATGGCTTTTGATGTCAAGAGTGATGATATGTTAAGGATTCTTAAACCCAGTATCCCCCTAGAGAGGATTCACTTTGACAGCTATGTCACTTGTGTTTCAGGGGCTGTTGTTGACCTCATATCCAGGCAGTATGACAAGTTCCTCACTCATTTTATACTAATGAATGATGTCATAGATATGTCTGCCTTCCCAGATCTCAGTGACAACCGGAATGAAGATCCACTTGTCTTATTAGCCTGGAGGTGCACAAGACTGTCTCTCCTAGCTGTTCATGGTAGGTAACACATTGCATGGGCATAGTATGTGATTTTTAAATGCTTACAACCCTTCAGCCTTTCTAATCATAGTGTGTTTTAGTGGCATGTTATTCAAAAGGCTGCCACACATCATGTTGCGATACATGATGTTGTTGAAGGTGTTTATTGTATATGAGTTTTAAACATGCTTGTGTCTTACTAACTTCTATTGAGAAGTCACGTAGGATTTTATTAAACTCCTCACAGAAATGAGCATAACTTAAGAAGTGAGCATTCCAAGAGGCTTATCCTACAAGTGGTCTGCACTGTGCGAGTTCCATTAAGTGACTGGTTATTTGTATGTGAACTGAAAACATTTGCTGTTTTTCCGTGAGCTCATATGCTGGCAAGATTAGATGATTTTGCTTCGTGTTTGTAAGTAACACAAGTTAAGTGCCCCAAAGCTGAGAGGAAGAAATTTGTTACCAATTTGGAAAGACTACCAGCAGACGAAGGCTGAAAAATATGTGGAGGAGGTTGCCTCACTGAGTCCGTTGGTTTCACCAGTAATACTGGAACTCGGTTTATCCCACCTATTTATTTGCCATATTGTAGCAAATAACTTTTAGGATTTATTCAGCTCTGTCATCAATAGAGCACTTGGTGGTAGAATTTACAGCAGTCTGGCAAATTTTAAGGTGCACAAAACTGAAATAATGCAGAATAATGCTTTTTTGTTTGTGCTGGAATCAGCTTACCAAGTTTGCTGATGCATGAAGGAGTTAAGCCATGACTGTATTGTGTTGCATAAGAATGAATGTGTTTCCTCAGACTGCTTGGGGGATTAAATCTCCAGTTGTTCAGTACAAACAGGAGACCTTCAGCAGCAGGAGGTGGACATTCAGATTTCCATCAGTTGAACTCAGAAGGTCCTGCTATATTTGCTCTTTTTTTAGTGTGGTCTTTTACTGAAAAATCATTGCTGGGGTTGGGGGGAGGCATGATCAGTTCAGCTATCTCTCCTCAATAGTTTCCAGGTGAGACAGATTTTGGATACTGGAACATGACTGTACCAGTCTAGGTGTGGATTTTAGCAGTTTCTTCTAAAATTTTGATACATGTTTGAGGACCTTTAAAAAAAAATCTAGAAATTGTGTTACCTTAAATTATCCTCCTGCTACAGAAAAGTCCTGACTTTAAAAGCTTGTGAAACATCTGAACATAAGCTAGTGTAAGTATCATTTAATATCAGCACATGTCTATTCAGTAGAAGGTATTAATCTGTGCAGAGCATTGGGAAAGCAAACACCCTTTACACTTCTGTCTAGCAAATGGTTGTTGCTACATCACCTTTCTTTGGAGAGATGCTGTGTCTGCCTGTGTGAGAGAATGGCCAAATACCACCTGGCTGTTACTTTGGGATTCGGACTTCTTTTCCCCCTCCTTGCAGCAGAAGCTAGCTAAGCTGCTTATAAATGCCTCCTGATCTTTTCTAAGCTGTGAACATAACTCCTCTAGTACTGTACCACAAGCATCATTCTTGGAAAGTAATAACTGTAGGAGGAACACTATTAGGAAGAAGTACCCAGAATGCTGTGATGCCTCAGTACAGCATCTTAGCTTCATGCTTGGATTCTCTGAGGTATACCATATAGTGTTTTCTGGCTCTACTTGTCATATTATACTGTCAAGTTTCCTTCAGGAAAAGAAGGTGGTTTTGTTCAAGGTGCCATAATTCTCTTGAAGTGCTCAGGTTTCTTGTGTCTCCCGAAATGGTTATTCTTCAGTTTCCAGTGCTTCTCAGGCTTTTGTGTGTGTGTGTTTATGTATATGTTTCCTCTTCTGGTATTAGTTTGCTTTTGAAAAAGCTTTGATTTACATCTAGTTTTGGCTGCCACTTGTCACTGACCAAAAGAGGAAGGGGAACACAAATGCTAAGGACACTTTATATGGGGTGCCTCGAGATTGTCTTTTGTGGAAAGTCATCATCTTTCCACCAAGGTAGCATGTCCAGGAGCCAGAGGAAGGCAGATGTTAAATACATTCTTGCAGAATGAAGAAAGGATGTGTGTGGCTGTTTGGGATGGGATGGAGACGGTAGGATACTCAGAGTGACGTGATCTGGCACTGTGAATAAAAAATATGGTCCATCTGTGAGAACAGAGGCCTTTCTTTATTTTTTTCTTCCTCCTTAAAGGAAGGATATTTCCACATGGACTTCTATGACTTTGTGTTATAAAAATACTGGTGAAGTTTTATTCTGTCCATGAGCAAAACTAAAGTTGAAATTTTTGCTAGCAAGGAATAACAAATTACAGTGTGCTTATGGTAAATTTGTTGTTCAGCAATACCAGTAGTGAAGTGATCATTTCCTCTTGCCTCTGAATACTTAGCTGGACAGAGACTTTTTGGCAGCTGGGAGGTCACTAAGAAATTTCAGGCAAAGCTTTTGAAAAGAGAGTTAATTTAAAATGAGACTAAGTTGAGAATAAGGTGGTTGTTCTAGTGCATAGAGGATCTCACCATGAAAAGTTACAGCAGAAGCCATATACCTGACCATGTGATGGTAAAGGGGTTTTGTGTGCAGGGCTTTTTTTTTTTTCCCTTTATTCTTTCACTTGCTTTCAAGGATTTCTTTGCTAAGTTCCTTTACAGTCAAGATAACTGGAAGGTGTTGTGAGCTCCTTCATGTCCTGATACGAGAGTGTCATCATACAGGGAGGAATTTTCTGTTGAGTTTAATGTCCCTATTAAGGAAGGGACATTGAATTAAGTTGCCTGAATTAAGACAGCTTCATCTTCTGTGGACAGTTGTGTTGGAGGTGAAGTATCCAGCAGATGAAAATTGTGGGAATTTATGCATTCTTAATGGTTAATATCCCAGAAATCAGACTTAGAGATGTGTGCAGGCTTCTTTGTTGAAAACCTACCCTAACCAACGTATTTCCAGAGACACAATAGAAAAAAGCAAAAGAAAACAGAATGGAAATTTCTTTTCTTTATTACTTTGACATATTTTCTTCATTCTCTGTCTATTTTATTTTGATACATTATGATGTAGAGCATGTTAACTGCATTGTTGGAAGACCAAACCACAGTTAGCTTTTACTTCTCAGCAGTTTGGCTTTCCCAGTTCAAATATTGTGCAGACTGCAGCTTTACTTGGAATCTACTTGGGCATCTCACCAAGAAGCTTAGCACCTGTGAGATTGATGATGAAGGCAGAAATGAGCCTTTCCTTTTGCAGTGGAAGGGCTGATTTAGCCGAGCTCCTCAAAAGGGAAGTTCCCAGACCATCTGGGAACATGTGGTTTGCATCTGAATAGGGAGGAGCTCTGTATTTCCCTTAGCTAGGGCACAGAAAGCTTACAGGTAACTGAGAAGTAGGAGTTTTTAAAGAGGAATGCTTATATAATGTCAAGAGAGAGAAGCTTTGTAATTACGTTTTATCTCAGACAGAATAACAAGATACATGTAGTTTATTTTATAAAAAATATAAATATATATATATAAATATATATAAATAAATATATATAATATAATATATTATAAATATAATAATAAAAANACACATACATGCACACACTGGGGTGACCTGAAGAGGCTGGAGAGGCTTCTGGTTTGTGTGCATGCTGACTTTTTGTTTGTTTGGTGGTGTTTTGGAGTTTTTTTAGTAAGTCTACTTTCTAAAGCAACAAAAGCAAACCTTTTTTTTCTAACATAAGCAGAGTTTTAAAGCAGTCCTTTTATGCAGTCACTTAATTGATAACTCACTTTTTTCATTCTAATTTTACTACAGAGTAGATCACAGGAGGTTTGAAATTGTATAACTTACAGTAGTCCACTGCTCTGCAAGTAGGGGAAAAAGATCTAGAAAAGCTTGATGAAACTATCTGAAATATTTTTATACTTTCTTATTCAGAGTATAAAATGGGGGCTTCACTACTTGAAACCAGAAAGCCCCCACCATGCCCTAGGGGAATTCTGCCAGATGGAACATGACAGAATTGGTTGGGAGAGACATTGGGATGGTCTGGTATTAACTACTACAGTAAGAAAATGCCTTGCAGGAAAATGACAGAGCGACTTTGTTTTTCTTTCCCCATAGGTTACACAGTCTGGGCTCATAATCTTATAGCAATTGCTCGTCTTCGTGGCTCTGACCTGAAAGTACTGGAAGTCACAGAAGAAAGCATTGAATTCGACCAAGGAGAACTGGCTGATCAGGATGTGGATCCAGTACACAATTTCATTGAGCAAGTGTCTCTCGGATTGGGTCGACCTTGGCACGCCGTCATGGACATAGAGCTGCTCAGTGTCTTCACTGAGCCCACCCGTCACTTTTACAGAGAGATGCAAAGCTTCAGTGAAGGCATTTAGCTCCTTATTTACAATTCCTGTGGTTACATATGCAAGTAGGGTCCTATTATGTTTTTTCGGTAGTGTGAATTAACCCCTTTTGTGCTGTGTTTAATCAGTATTAGCTATATAGAATTATATATGTGTATTCTACTTCTTGATCAAAGAACGTAGTCGGGTATTGGTTTAGAAGCTGAAAGTGGCAGTGTTTAGGGTTTTCACGGTTAATGGACTTGTCTACCAAACCTTGCAAAGATACAGCCAAAGGCTGTCTGAGGTTGCCGGCTAACTTTACTTTAATTGAGTAACTGCATTTTGAATTATTTTGCTATTATATTGGAGTCCTGTGCTTGGGAGCCAACTGTTTTTAATACCCATATCCATAGCCCAGTGGATTTCTATGCTGTCATTGTGTGCTTAATCCAGTAGCATGCTACTTAATAGGCTTAAGGGACGAGAAGTCTATGCAGGGCTGTTCACTGTAAGACTCTTTACCTTGCTCGATTTCACGTGCGGATTCTGCAGCATGGCTTAACTCCATTCTCGGCTTTCCTTAGCTGTTAAGCGGCGGTGTGAAACACTAGCGTTCAGGTTCCTGCACTTACAGATTCACTCCATGAGCTGTAGTCTTTTGGATTCTTTGCAAACTCCTCCTTGTTTGTTCTCACGTTCTGTCATCTTCTTTAAAAGTTAGCTTTGGGCCAAAGTTTAAAAGGAAAAAGCAAGGAATGTGCGCTCCGGTGAGGTAAACGCATAACAGTGAAGATTTCAATACAAAGGTCTACACCTGCAAACAAACATTAGTCGTGAAATCCCTAACAACCAAGTCACTGGATTTTCTCTGTCAGCGCCTGTGTCAGCTGCCAAAGAATAGATTAAAAACGAAGAAGTGCCCACATGCTGGCAGGGGCAGGCCAACTTTTGGCCAGCCAGATACTGCTAGATTGTAATATATAAGGTCGAATTTCGACCTGTGGTACACAGCTGTGCTGTGGCTCAGTCAGCAACCTCAGAACTCTTAACAAACATGCACCTGTTTCACTGTGAATAGTGAATGTAAAGGAAGGAAAGGAAACAAATACAAAGCTTGTTCTATCACAGGTATGAGCTGCTATGATGCATGAAGAACATTCCATGAAGTATGTTTTAAAATCTTGTTATATCTGAGAGGCTTTAGAAGCCGATGTAACTGTTTCAGGGCAACCGCGGTACAGACGTGGTCTCTGTGAGACTTCCACCTGACCCCAGTTTTAAGTGGTACGAATGTTGTGCATTTAATGTTTAAAGGACAGTCTGCAATAATAAAGTAAGTGGCCAACGTGGGTGCCCAGCAGTGCTGAGACCTGGCTGCTATATTGTAAGCTTTGGAAAACACAATTTATGCAACAGATGTCCAGATATGATTCTATTTATGGAAAAAGTTTATATGTGTTTTACAAATGGTTTTACCATCTTATATTAAAATGACCTTTTGACAGGTGTGCGCTGTTTTGTCTCCAGTGAGCACATACCATGCGGATTTTATATGTACATCAGTAGAGTGAATCCACTGGCACAGTGTGTGTATATGCCAGATGTGGTGAGATTTTATCTTATAAATGTGATCAGATTAAAAAAAAAACTCCTGACAGAAAATGTAAGGAAACCAGCTGAATGTTTGAATTGATGACTGATGTTGTATGGTTTATGTTAAATGTTATATTCTTTTAATCAATGAATAAAGCATTAAAAATTGATCACTGTATAAAATACTTTATTGTTATCAGCATGAAGATTTTTAGACTTAAAATGCAACATCGTTCATAAGATGTGTATAACTAGTAGCTCCCATTGTGTTTAGGTCAGCAGAAAAATCTAAAGTCACACAGAATTTTTTTAAATTTGGCTGAATTTTGTCAAGATTTTTTGGGGTGGTGGAGGAATGGGAAGGATGCTTTGCTAAAGATCAGACCAGTTAGCACAAACAGTATATCATTATATGACCTATTAGACTGATACAGTAAACTGTGGATTGTAGAATATAGAAGATTATTTTTGAGAAATTACTGCATCAATTGCAATTGCTTAAATCAAAATCTAATGTGCTCAAGAAAAATGTGTAGTACTTCTTTGGTGTCCCACTATTAAATAGATTATGAATACCTGCAATGCTTCAGTTTGACGTTTTATCCTTACTCAGAGTACACAGCTGTGCCTTCTGAATGGAAACTGCAGATGTCTGGTCAGCTGTTGGAGAGCTGCTGTGCCCTGCAGTGGCTGACTGTGCTGTGAGGCTTGTCAGAGTGGCTGGGTCAGTGTGTGCGTGCCAAGCACGGACTTCATTCGAGCTCCTGAACTTCATGGTACGATAGCCCAAACTGCTGCCAAGCGTGAAAATTGCACTGCTTGTTCAAGCAGTTTCCTAGATCTTCCAGATTTGGTAAGCAAGGTCATTTGCCAGCATACTGAAGAGAAACTGTGGGTAATAAAAATAAGGTAAATACAGTTACAGCTTTCCATGTTCCAGTAAAGTGAAATATTGGGACTTGTCTTGGTGCCTTTCAGGGCTCAGCCTCATGAGGGAGGTTTATGTAGCAGTTAAATCTGATGGTGATTGCTCAGCAGCATCTGAACCTGAAGTTTGGTCGTGAAGGGTTCAAGATTTCAGGAAGTCACACAGAAAAAGCCAGAAAGCAACTTCTGCATCCTCTGCTTTAAACAGCTGCAGAATGGTAATTTTGTCTGCAAGCTACTGCATTTTATGGGTAACTGCCTTACCAAACAGGGTTGGGAAGTAACCTGTTTGCCTTTCTGTTATATAAATGTGTTTTCAATCTGTTTGGTCTAACGTATTTTCTGCTTTAATTAACTTAATCTTGAAAGATAAGATGGGGAGCAGGAGAAGCAGCCTGCTTGACTACAGTCGAGAGATGTGCAGCCCTTTCACTCGCTGCAGTTGCAGCCAGAGCTGGCTCTTAGCAATCGTTGCCCATTGTTAGTGCTCCAGGTCTAATTTTTTTCATACAGCCTGAAGTCTACTCACTGGGTTTGGCTTGTGTTCAGGGAAGAAATCAGTGTACTTAAAACACAGCTAGAATCTTTCTATCTTGGAAATCATAGGGAGTCCAATAAACCAGGAGTGTGTGGTGAAAGCCATACCTTGAGGAGTGCTGGAGAAATGCACCCCTGATTTTTCTCCTGTGTTAGGAGTAGATAAAAGTGGGGTTTGTTGTCTGCCTGTATTTTCAGCAGTAATCTTTATTAGTGACACCAGGATGAAGGGATTCAAGCTAAAGCAATCTGTAATTGTTAGGAAATTAAGATGGTTTTAATATTCTCTTGCATTTGGAGTGGGACCTTACAAACTATTGTGAAATTACTTTGAACTTGCGTAATCCCCAAAGGAATTTTACTTTTGTTGTTTCTTTGTATTTCCTGAAGAGATGGCAATGTCAAGTTAGTCCTTTGCATTCTAGGTTCTGCTGCAGGAGCTTGGAACACAAGACTTCATCTGTCAAAACTGGGTTGCTTATTCTTTTGGGGGTGGGTGGAACAGAGTCTTCCCCACATACACTTTTGTGTCACCTTTCTACATTTTACAGGTTACCATCCACCTGCTTCCTATTCCGTAAACCTGAGCTTGTTTCCAAATTTGCAAATAAAATTTTGGACTATGACTGGGGAGGGGGAAAAAGTCTCAAAGGATGCCATTCTCTGCAGGATGATTCAATCCATGCTTTTCCTGCCTTATCTTAGCCCAGCTATCTTTTGCCTGCAGCTTTTGGTACCATTGTGGGCATAGAGTAGACTCTTGGTGGAGGAAGAATTTTTCAGAGCTAACTTAGAACAAATATTTAACCCACACAGAGAAAATACTGTTTGCTCAGAAAACAGATACAGCCATAGTTTTTGCAGCCTCTCAGGTGAGTTGGGCAAGGAAAGAAAATGGTTTATGGCAGTGTTGTCAGCCCGGGAATTCTGTGCAATGCCCTGGTTCTCTGTGCAGGGCCAAGGCTGTATTTGGCAGTTGTGGTTGTTCCTAGGGCTGATGACAAGGGTAAGGGTAAAACCCAGTAATTCCCTTGAGAATCCTTGTGAGCTCTCGGGCAAACTCAGAGCCATCAACTAATTGGCTAAAAGTGATGCAACAGCCACATTAAACTACATGGTTAATTGAACATGGAGGATGCTTTAAAATGTCTGTTAGAATCGGCCACTGAATTGCTGGAGTACAAAGGCTTATCTAAATGCTTTGAGGGCTAAACTAGAAGCAGAAAGGATAAAGAAATTGTAGGAATGAGCCATGGGAGAGTTCTACAGCTGCAAGAAGCCACGGTAGGAATGATGGTAGGAGCGGGAGTACTGAGCTACAAGAGAAAATGCTCCCTTGGCAGACTTGACCTAAGCAATTACAAAAAAAAGTGGGCTGGAGATTTTTTTGGTAACTTCTAATTACGGGGTGTGGTGGCTGCATTTACACTAAAGCCTGGAACTGTGTGTTACGTGTGCGTGCATGCGGAGAATGGGGACTGGTGGTTGAACTGCTGCTGAGCTGGGGCTTGCTAAAACCAGTTTGCTTCTTTATCTTAGAGGGTCCCTTACCAAATGACTGCGCTGAGTCCTTACACGGTTTTCAAGCTGAAGCCAAACTGTCAGAACAGCCACCAGCTCCTAGCAGAAGTCTTTAGATTGTAGAGTTGTCAGTAAAAGCGGAGCTTGGCGCTGTTCAGTTCCAGGCTGGCACTGGCCAGCCCTGTCCTGGCTGCAAGGGGGGCACTGTGCCTGCTGGGGACAGCCCTTCCTGCAAGCACCACATGGGAACCTGAAGAGGTGAACGAGGTACCACACCAACTGCATTTATAGACACAAACTTACTAATGCTGCAGTTTGCCACTTCCTTCTTGTACTTTTTAATTCTGCTTTTGTCTTGTCCAGCATTTTCCAAACGCTGGTGTTAAAACCTGAAGCCTAATAAACTGAATTCATGTTGAGACCGTAAAAAAACACCCCTCCTATTAGTTTGCTGCAGACATACATCTTCAAAGGCAAAGGGCTGGGCTGTGCTGGAGCATCGCCTAGCTATGACTCCTTCCTCCCAGGACATAAAACCCCCTGTACACATCTTCAATAAACACTACTCCACTCCAGCTTTTGAAGAGTGATGGGGGAGTTGCTCAGCTTTTCTGCTGCCCCTTCCCCCTTAGTGTCGTGGCAGGAGAACTGCCACAGTGCAGAGCTTGAAAGCTGAAAGATCCCCTACAAGGTCCTTAACAGATGAGATTCGAGTGGAGAATCAGGGTTATTCCCCTTCACCTACTTCTATTATACCATGTTACCAGTGACATTGCTTTCATTTTCTGCAGATTTTTATTAACTGTTTCCATTTGTTTTCACATCCTATTCACAAAGCAGCAAGCATCACTTTTGGCATGCAGAGAGACTCCCTGTACAGCTCAACCAGGACAAAGCAGCTGGACTTTTAGAATAAGGTTCACGTGATTTAATTTTATACATCTCTGAAGAGACTACTCAAGTTAGAAATACTTAATTTAAAATTACTATTGTACAGTGGAAATCACTTATTCACAATATTCATAGTTATTTAATTCTTTATTTACAAAATACTATCCTGAGAATTTTCTCTATTAAGCTTCAATTTGAGCAAAGTAGTTTGTATAGACCTAAGTAACAATGGTTACTTAACATAAGGAAAAACGCCAGTAGGAGAGAACAAAACTGGTTCAGGACATTCCCCAAAATGACTGTCAAGGCTCCTGCTGTGGTTCTGGTTGTTCTACAGCTGTTGGATTTGACTGAGATGGTTCAACTCTATTTTCAGGAGGAGGTGGTGGAGGCAAAAATCCAGGTCGTTGAGGTGGATAGTGAGGATAAGGTCTCATTGGAAATGGATTTCTTACTGTGAGAGAATCAGAGTAGTCCAGTTAATATCAATCACAACAGTAAACATGTACACCTGCTCCTCTTGCTGTCTTACTGCTCAGCTAGGTCTATCTAACTAGGAGTCACATGTCAGGATCCAAAGAGACAGAGATGCCAGGAAAGAGGGGCAAAACCATCACTTTTCTCAGTAGTTACTCACAACAGCCTCAAAGCAGCAGCCAGACACTGGGCTGCTGCTGCCAACATCACCTTCAGTCTGCCACAGCAACCCTCACCTGCCACACCTTACAGAGATTTTGGCAGATAAATGGCTTAGTTCTTCACACATACTCAGAGGACAGCAGCAGTCAGAAAGAAGCCCTGCAGTCTGATACTTACATCCTGCTCCAGTCATGCAAACTTGAAGGGGAAACAGTTGTTTCCCTTCCAACTTCCCAGTTTCCAAAAGGAAACTGTCCCTTTGCAGGGCACCAGCACACCTCAGAGCCAGAGGATGAAACTTTTAAGAGTTACGTAAGATGCAACCTCATAGGAAGAAAAAGATTAAGGTAAACACCTACTTGCTTTCCTACCCCCCAAAAAGAATCCTTTAAATGCTGAACAGTACATGTAGGTGTATTTTCCAGTCGAAGCTGAAATTTGTAAATACATCAAGATGAGCTGCTGTGAAAAAGGAAGTGTACAGCACAATGAACCTCAATCAGAAAAGATGCTCCCTGTTAGCTGAATTAAGAAGTAGTGTGTGCAAATATGTACACGTCCACTCACTGTGGTAACTCAGTACCTGCACAAAGCACTCACGTTCATCAACTTGAAACAAATGCTGGCTAAAGCCACGTACTTGGCAGTGGAGGGCGCGGAGGCCCGAAGTCTCGAACTGGAAAGCATTCCCGTGGCCCATACATGCCAGCAGGAGGGGGAGGAAAAGGAAGTCCTCGTCTCATGAAAGGTACTGGTGGTGCTCGAGGATCCACAGGCATCAATGGAGGTCTGACTGGAGGGAAAGGTGGGGGTGCGAAGCCTGAACGGACAGCTTCACTTTCAGGTGTCAGCGACTGATCAAGGAGTGAGTTCTGCAACACAAGGGAACCAGGGAAGTTAGCGGAGGGAATGAGAACATCTCCAGTCCCATCAGGCCCACTTTCATGTAGGTGTGACAGTAGCTAAGGGCTAGTTCCAACTCTGCCTTAGCTGCAGCATAATCCTGAGCAAGGCTATCTATGTGTGCTGACCATCCATTTGACCATAGTTTCATCTTTTGGGATATAATTAATTTTCAACAGGGATTATATAAGTAATACATCAAAAGTAATTCACAGGACAGTAAGTGTTGTGATAAAGTATACATGTAATTTTATAATTTGCACTGCAGAGTGCAATATAATGTGACCAATGGACTACAGACAAATGTTTCTATGTTTTTTACAGAAAATCAAATAGCTTCTTTAAATCAAGCTTCTCTTTAGCTACTTACGCTAAGGTTAGAATGATCCTTCATCCCATCTCCACTTGGTTCTGTTTGTGGACTATGTTCTGAAGATGTCTGTCCATCTGTATGCAAAAATTAAAAAAGATATTCAGTGCTGATCTCTTTCTCTCCACCGATTTCAGTATTTTTTTCTGAAATCGGGATAGACAGGCAACAAAACCAACACCAAGCAGCAGTTCCATTTTCCCCCTCCCTCTGACTAATAGTTTACTCCTTTAGTAAGTCCCATGCTAGGAATGGCTGTGCTATGATATGCTCTTGGCACAGAGCTTGACACTAATCCTATTCAACTATGACAAAAACCAATTCCCTCCTTGGCTGATGAATATCAAGGAGACTTCCAGAACTACATCAGTTTTGGACAAGCAGTCAGAAACAATAATCATCATCATCCTCCTCCTCCTCTCATTTGCCTTACTCACTTTATAAGTAAAGAGATAAATAGATACTTCAGCGTTTTTACTTTTAAACTTTGCTGGGAACAAGTATTTTCAATAACAACTGGATAAAATTATTAAAGGGAATTGCCAGAGAGCAGAATCTGACTAGATATAAATACACTAGATATACACACTAAATACACTTTCTTTAAACAAACAAACAAACAAACAACCCCCCAAATGTGGGATTTGAAAAATATTGCTTTCTTATGCTTCAGCTTGAGTAGAGATGATTATATTAAAAAACAACAAACCAAAACAAGACTTCTAACTAGTGACAGAATTTTTATGTGAATGTTGTATTTCTACTCCTTGAAAGCAAACAAAGCTTTTTTTCTCAATGAACAGACAGGTCTTTTCAAAAACTCTCAATTAGTTGTCATTTCAAGCAGGCCCTGCCTTGTTGATGATATTGTTACTTAATCTAAAACATTTCAACTCACATGTCACACCGAGAATATTCATGCCTTGATATTTAGGCAGAATCCAGGCACCTCCTCAAGCGAAAAGTTTTTATAGTTTGCCACCCCAGCTTAGGAAAATCCGTATTGCTTTGTTCACTTTAAATAACATTTTGATCATCTTCCTAAGAAGTGTAACTTGTTCACTCTAACAAGTGGGAGCCTTGATTTCACTACAGTGAGAGACTCTCCTGTTCTGAAGTCAGATGTGCTGGATGGGCTGGTTTTTGGTTGGTTGGTTTTTTAACTGAAGGGAGGTTTTTTTGGTTTTTGTTTTTTTTTATGAATACTCACCCAAGCCTAGCGAAATTATGTGTCTCTAAAAAGCAACATTCACACATGCTTATGGACCTGTTAAACGCTGGCAACAAGATTATTCAAAACCCTGTTTAACCCTGTTTCCATTAAGGCGGTTTTGAATTGCCCAAGAACTGAATACAACGTTTAAAAAAAATTAATTAATTGTTGCTTGGCAGTGACTGAAGCAAAGGTTTAAAAAGGATGCAGTAAATAAGTGCAAAGACAGTGCACCTCTCCTGTCCTTCAGTCAGCAGGCAGGTGCTAGAAGAAAGACCTCAGTGGAACACGAAGTATTAGAAAGCAGAAGTGAGAGAAAGCAGAAGTGAAACGGACAGGAGGCTTGGGAAAGAGGGAAGGTCAGTAGCTGCACAGGGACAGAACTGTCTCCCAGTAAAGAACAATTCACTTTGAAATCTGAACCTTCAACCTGAAACTAAATTCAGCATTCCCAGTTCTCACACTGTGGCACCGAGTGGCAAAGGTTCTCTCTCCTCTTGCCAGAAACAGTGCAAGGGAGATGGTAACTTCTACTATTCCTGTCAGTAACTGAGTCCTGGGTGGTGAAGTTTCTGTTGGGAATTTAATGGCTTCACCTCACTGACGAATCAGACACACGTGACTTACCAAGGCATCACATAAAGATGAAAAATGCTTAATAAGTATTAAGCTCTTAAGCTGTCAGTGATAAGGTCTCAGCGACCAAAACTGCCTATGAGCTTCTGGCAGTTGCCAAGTGTCACAAACTAAAATGTACATAATTGGCAATTCAAAACTAGTGGGAATTAGTGAAACGTGAGATTGAACTGGGGGCAACTGCACTGTGAACTACAAAAACCTGCCAGTATGGTCAACAGTTTGAAGGAAGAGGCCTCAGGACCTTCTACCTCCGTGCACCAAGCCAGTGGACACTTGAACGTTTGGCTGTTTCTGTTTCACTCTTTTGTGAGTCTAACCCTTTCTAACTTTACCAAATGTGGCATGGAAATGCAAGTATGGGTTTGCGATGTTTTAATGCTGTGGTGAGCCTCATGGGAGGGACCAAAACAGACTCTAAACCACTTATGAGTGGTTAACATACAGAACAGTGAGGGTGGACCAAAAAAAGTACCTCACGACTTCAATTCACGGAATCCCACCCACCTGACAGCAAGGAGGGCTATTGCTCCTATAGGGAATGGCTGCATCAAGGCCAGTAGGTGTTAAAATGTTTCTTGCACAATGGAACTTCAGGTCTGTGGGAGCTATAAACCTGTCCTCTTGCCACAGCTCACTGCGCACTGTCGACTGACACTGAGATGTTCCATTTTAGAGTGTCATGGAAGCAATTCCCACCTGTTTTATCAAAAGACTGCACATTGTAAGTTCGTAGTTCTGCTGGTCCAGAAAGTCTTCCAGTATTTGGAGGATTAGGGAAAAACCTTTCTTGTCTTCGGGCAGGAAGAACTGGATCAGTGTAAGGCTCACCTAACATTGAAGAAATCACAAAACAGGTCTGTGAAGATTTATTCCTCCCATTCCACATAATTTTAGACCAGAAAGATTCTCCGGGTATCTTACGCTCTTGTAAATACACAAAGTGTCTATTAATCAGGGTGAGTGAATGAAATCTTAAATAACCCAAATACAGGAATCCCACCAAGTATATCCAGTATCTTATGTTTCTAAAGAGCTACAAAAGAGAAAGTTCACTGATTTTTGGTTTAACATACAGCAGAATTTTGAAAGTTAGGATTTCCTAAGTTATAAACAGTAGGGCCTTTAAACAAAGGTTCAGCCTAGCAAAGACGATCGAAGACAAAATAAGGTACTGTACATTTTTAGGTAAAAAATGCTGTTTTCCATTATGCTTCATAGTGCTGTAATATGTTTCCACCAACTTGCTGGCATCAGATCTAGCAATCCATCATGCAGCTACAAGAAAAACTGTATCAGTGAGATCCAAGGGCAAAGGTGGGCTAAGAACAAGGAAAGGCCAAGGAAACAAGACTACCTCTCTGCAGTGTCCTGTCAACAGGCCAGACCTGCCAAATGAGAAACTGCATCCTGAGAGGACCTTGAATTCTAACACCAGGCTTTCACACAGATGTGTATTGCTTGCTGCAGTAATAACTGAGGTACCTTAATCTGTGTACATTACCTAAATTTTTATTTTTTCTAAACTTGTAACGTTTTTTCTTCTGTATTACAGGTATCCAGGAAGTTTGTGCATCCCCCCAGGTTTTTACTTGAGAAATATCAGCAGAATCTTCTTTACTCATCTCTGCCTTCCCTGAGTGGTAATGTGCAATACAGATGTTTAGCTGAAGAAGTGAGAGTGAAGACTGATTTTGCTGCTGTTAATCATTGAAGAGACAGTATCAGCAGGAAAACCCGAGCCAGACAGGATGAATGTACCATGGTACTCCTGTACTATTAATATAAATTGGGTTTATCAACATTACTTAGTTTTTATTTAAATAAATTAGAACTTTTTACTTCTTAGATCTCTTATTAACTATCCAGCCCAGACAGGTCTTTTGATGCACTAAACAAACTCCTAATAAAATGGGTGTTGATGAAACCAAGCAGTTGATTGTCCCTTGGTAATACCAATATGTATTTAAAAGATAGCAGAGAAGTGCAAGTGAACCACACTGTTCAAGAAGAGGAAAAAAACTACTATTAAAAAAAAACCAGTTCAGTTGTACATGCAGGTCCAAGAAAACATTTAGTATTTTTAAACCCAAAATACTTAAATATATAGACTGCAAGTCAGTAACTCCCCTTTTCTATGGACATAGTAGCTAAGCAGAGTTTTATACCTGGTGGAGGCAGAATTATCCTGTGCTCTCTTTCCCAAGGAGGAGACAGGGATCCAGTATCTGATGGTGGTCTGTGGGGATCAGGTAATCTATCAGAATTCAGCTCTCCTCTTTCACTTTCGTACACGGCAGTTGGTCCTCTGGATCCTAATCGAAGAAATCAGGTAGTTATTTACCCTTCTATTTCAAATCCTCTATTATGGCTTTCCTCATTAAGTCTGGAAGTGGTGAAACAGATCATGGAATGCCAACACTGTCCAGACACAAGAGGCGCGTGGCTCCACGGGACTCTCCAGCTGTTGGCTGATGACCAGTTATGTCTACGAGAAGTGTTTAAAGGGGTGCAAGGAAAAGGTCTTAGTTCAATAACAGCACAACATAGAGGATCTGCAATGCTTTTAAAAAAAACCTAATAATTTTACAAGTTTCAGTTAATTTGAATCAGAAACCAGTACTCTCATGATAAATAATCTCAGTGATAAAAACCTGCTGCTAATCAAACTAACAATTAGCATGCTAAGAGTTAATACTGGTATCATAAAATATCCATCTGCATTCAACACTCTTCTAGTTCTTTTTAATTCTTTACGCAAGAAGAAGAAAAAAACCAAACCAAAAAACCCAAACCAAACAAAAAAACCTGCTAAGGCCAGGTCAACACATAATCAAGTGCAATAAAAACTGTAAAAATGAGTGATTTTAGATTGCAAGCTTCCTTTAAAACAGACTGGGTCTGAAAAATTACGGGAATACTGAATTCTGCTATCATTCTCTAATTCTCCATGCTAAAATTCAACCCAAAACTTGAAGCCATTGTGTGTCTTGTGCACTGAGAGATAAGTACTATAATTGCACTTATTGAAATCCTTATAATTGCACTTATTGAAATCCTTATAATTGCACTTATTGAAATCCTTATAGAAGAGACATTTGGACATATATCCCACTAATTAAGTACAGGCTTCAATGGGTGTAATGGCAAAAAGAAATTAAACAGTAGCTTCTTTATTACCTGTAACAGATGCTGAACTTCACTCTAGCATTTACCTACACTGCTTCCATCAACATAAAATATATGAATGGAGGCTATTTTTCTTCCCTTACAACCCATGCCACCCCAGCTTACTTTCACCTACTCCTGAATCTCTGAATTGTACTCCTTACACAAAAACTTCCTGGTCCCTTCTATCAGTAGGGAAGAAACACTCTCCATGTATGATGGCTGCCTCAAATTTAGAACAAAGGGAAGGGAAACAATTTACTAAACCAGTAACTTTCTAGTATCACAACCCCCATTAAAACTGCCTCATGTTTCTGACAACATTCTCTCACTGACTGTAGACCAATGAGATGGAAGGGACAGTATTCTTTCTCCAGAAAACTAACTGACTCTATTTTACTTTAAAATCTTGTTTATTTCAGCAGAACCCCATCTGTCCAAGAAATAAAAGACAACTGGTAAGTCTGGCTTTTTACTTTTCTTAATTTATGCTTCTAAAGTGAATCCACTGACTAACCTACCGATAACAACTAGATTTTCAATTGTACTGCTACACATTAAACAGCTTTAGAAGCGAGCTGAAAAACAGGAAGAGTTTGTCCAATTAACTGTTTATGTTGAATTGGTTGTTTCAATACTTTTTGTCACTAACACGAGGAAAAGGTGTTACAGGTTCATAAGAGAGGAGAGAGAAATCCAGAATAGATAAATTTTCAAGTTTAAGAATTGTACCTCTTCCTCCTCCTCCACCTGGAAGCATAGGTGAAAGCCTTAAAGGACCCTCCAATAAAGGTGGAGGGGAAAGAAAAGCTCTTGTTTCAGATGAAGGCCGGCCCATTGGTGAGGGTCCATATGGGGAATGCTCTGGAACAGTTAAAACAAAATACTCAAGTTCACAATACTTAAGTTTAGCAAACTGTATAAATAACTTCTCAGGTGAAGTTAAAAACTAAACTGTGTAACTGAAATGAAAATTGTGCTCTAGTTACCATGTGTAACATATTCCCAGTCTACTCTCATCAATACTACAAATGCTCTTAGTTTCAACAAAATACTTGCCATGACCTAGAGTCACTTATGACCCAATTTTTTTTTTTAAATGACTGGTATTTGTACACACACATGGCCAAGATAGTTTTCAAACAATTACATATGTGTGGTCTTGGGAAACAAAACCATAAACCAAAAGAATTACGCTCTATTTTACAATTCAATACTGTACCTCTGCCAAATGGTCTCATTGGAACATCAAGAGCATAAGGGTCTTTTTCTAAAAGTTCAAGTTTAAATTCTGCTTCAGTTAATCTGCAAAGAGACGACAAATAAGTAGTAAGTGACCAAGAAATGCAAAAGCTTTACCAGACTACACTGTTTACTGCCAGGCTTTCTACCTAACTAGTTAATGAAGCAAGGTATTTTATTCCCTAAATAAATAAGACAAAGGATGTAAGAGTGCTCTGAACTTAAAAATGCCAGAAAGTATTTCTTTCTGCTGCTGTGTTTAAACTGTAATTCAGAAGTTGAAGTTGCATTTTAGATGTCCCATTCCTAGTATGACATCACTCTAATTGCACTTCAAGTATTAGTTCACCTCACACCTGAAAGTTCCTCTCAACTACCACCAACTGTTAGTTCAGCATTAACTTCTGAGATAAGCTGTAAAATCATAAGGTAACCATGACATCTGGCTGATACATACTTCAACCAAACACAAAAACAATATCCTTCCCAACATTTGTGTTCTAGTATTACATTCTGCTTCTTTCCTGAAGTATTTCAATACTTCACATAGTTCCTAAGTTCTTACTTTCTTGCATGTCATAATTACAGGGAAGCTCAAGTGACTCCCTTCCTTTCAGAATCCGGACACTGATCTCTCTGCCCTGTTTGGGCCACAATACACGAACAGAAATTATCAAACTGCCTAAATCCAAAAGATGCCAAATTGCATTTCTTTAGGAGTAGATAAGAACTGCACTTACTTTTGTCGGTTATGTGCATTTTCTTTTTTTATATCATTGAGGTGTCTTTCAGCTGCTCGGGCTGTCAGCTTTGGGAAAGGACAAAAACCAGATGCTTAGATATTGCTATTTTTTTATTAAACGCTTCATAAATATGACAGTTCCTGGATCCAAGACATTCTATGTGAAGTGTATAGACTGCATTTTCAAAAGACATGACTCGTGTATGGAGCCTCACGTACGTCAGCAAATGACATTAGCAGCTCTACAACCCAAATTTTTCAGGAATGATAAGGCTTTCCTGCAGGTTCTTAAAACTTCAGAAGTTAAATTCTCTGGCTATAGCTGCTTTGAAGCACCTACAGAAGACTTAAAGTCTCAAATTCTATGCAAGAAAGTTTTATTTTAAAATCAGATGGATAAAATCTCTAGAATTACGACCACAAAGCACCATAGCTTTTAGCAGGATTTTCTCTCAGACATTCTGTGAAAGTAAAGAATGTATTAGTCAGGAGGTATTTTAAATTTTCCTGTTTGGGAAAAAAAGGCAAAAATGGATTTTGTAGAAACACTCTTAGGAAGCTGTCAACGGAACATCCCGTTCTCACAGGACATAACGTCTTCTACTTGTAGATAAAAGAAGTGAAGTACACCCAAAGAAAATATCAAAATGGCATTGAAACAAGGCCAAAAGCTTTATTATTAGCAAAATGTTACACATTTGTTATATGGTGTCATGCTCTTCCAGCAGATTTACGGCTATAACAAATGATATAAGATTATCATTCTACTGTGTTTGTAAGTATCCAGCTTAATTTTTCCAACTATTTTATATAATAGAAGTGTTCTTAACATGCTTTTGTGTATTTCTGCAAGAAATCCCTATGTTTAAAAGTGAAAGATTAGAGATAGTTTGGATGATCTGTTTTTAGTAAGAAACAAAAAGTGATAAAGCAAATTTTTCAAATAATGTAAAATGAAGATGCAGAAAACTCGGAAAATTCAGTATTTAGAACTTACCCAATTATCATGAGCTTTTTTCTCATGTGAAGTAATCTGTGGAAGAGAGATTCATTAGTCACCTAAACCCCAAAACTTATGATTATGTGCTCTTTTTCATAAATCTAATGTGTGTGGGTAATTTATAATGAGACACCTAAAACTGAAAATTCAACTATTCAATAAAGATATCTGGTGATCTCTGCTATGAAATTGTGTCAGTCAAAACCAGATGACATTAAGAGGGAGGGGGAGGCAAAACTAGACACCCAACAAAGCCAAGCCAAATACAGTTCACAAGCTAACAGCAAGTGGTATTCCAGCTGCAGTAACATCCCTCCTACTGGCATAGGTGTTGTCACAAAGCACAAAATACCTGATTCTCGTAAGAACGAATGGTTCTCTCCAGCTCTTCTTCAAGATCCTTTGCTCGCTCTCTGTAACAAAATGAGGATTTATGATATTGTAATAAAATGTGCAGGAAAGTTTTGAATACAATAAACTCAACAGTAGCCACAAAGTGTAATTAAGACTTTTTTTTTTATCCAAAAGACAGTACTGTCACTTAGGCCCATGGGATACATAAAAAGTATACTAACAGTGGAAATTCTAGGCCTTACATTACTGCAAACAGGGATGTAGACAAGAGAACAGAACCCAAACCCCAACATGCCCCCAGCTCTTCAGTGGTTTGTGATGTTTTCAATGTAAAGGCTATCCTTCCTCACACGCCCTGCCAGGCAGCCTCACTCAGTTCTGCATAGCAACCGATGTGGCTGGAGCACCGCGCTGCCACAGGCTACCAGTCAGTCCCGAAGGACAGTCACCTGCACTGGTTACTTCCAGACCCCATGTTTGATGCCACCTTTGCTGCCAGCTGCCCTGTGCACATCCTCTCCAGGTTCTACACTCTCTCAGCAGGTGGGCCAAAGACACAGACATTGCTTGGTTATACTCAATTTGCAACATTAATATTCTCTTTAAAATTAAGATGCCTACAAAGTCCATGTTCTGAATAAATCAGGAAGATTGAATTCTGTCTTCCTGTATGAATACCGAAGAATGTCCACAAGAAAGAATTCATCTAATTAACTTTCCAGGAAGCATTGATCACTATTGTTCAGTAAGACAATAGTCCCATAAACACTGAAGTAAGATGGCAGATATATATTACATATTGAAAAATTATGCCACAGTTAGAGAAAATGCAGGAAAAACCCAGAGATACACAGCTGGTGTAACAAAAACCAGAGCAAAGCAGTTAAGAAACAGCTACAGCAAATATTCACCCATGACAATATTTTAGCAAAGAACTTCTAAGCAACAGGACTATTTGACAAGCTTTGAGATACAGAAATAGAATAGTATTAACTATATAGCATAAATGTTAGCTCTATAGGAAAACTGAACATTCCATTTATTTCACAACATTCTCTTGACTTTGTATTTTTAGCTTTGTTCAGTAAGGGGCACTAGATTAGAGACCCACTTCTACCACACCATTAAAGCTAATGTATCAGTACAATTAGGATTCTAATGGAAGAGCAGTTGCCATAATCTTCAACACCCACGTTTCAACAAAGTAAAACCACCCTTAGTCTGTATTATTACACACATATTAGCATCTAACACACACCCACACACACCACAAAGAAACTGGAAGAAGATACATCTGCTTATGCTGTTTTTTTAAATTCTCTATTGCTCTTTCTTCACTTTGGAACAAGTGATTACAGCAACTAAAATCTGCAATTACCTGTAGCTGTTAAGTTCTCCAGCAGCATGAACAATTTTTTCATCTACTTTAGAAAGCTTTTCTTCTTTCTGTAGACGTTCCCTCTCTTCTACTGTCAACTTCCTTTAAACAAAATTCAAAAACTATGGTTAACTGTGTTTCAAGTTAACAATTCTGAAAGCAGCCACAAATCATATCACACAAACTAAAACCCAAACTACACCAATGGTCAGTGATTTGTTCTGGTATTTTCTAAAACCAATTTTCTAGAGGAAAAAAAGATTATTAATAACTATTTAAAAAAAAAGTCTTTCCAAGTCCCTCTTTTTTATCCTTATGCTTTATTGGGCACTACAGAAGAGAAAACTCATACTCCACTCCACAGATTATGCACAGAGTAGTTCTGCAGAACACACATGCTCTGTACAGCCCTGAATGGATAAACTGGTCATTCTCCTGTGAACAGCAGTTCTTAGCAATCAAGCTGTCTAAATCATGGATCTTGTGAACATGATTTAAATTTCTTTTCTACTCATTCTTCATTTCCTACTTTTTCATTTCCCCTGTTTGAACAGACCCTGTTTTTAAAAGATGGCTTAATTAATTCTAAGGGTTTTTTTGTGCTGCTACATCACCACACCAGCTTCTCCCCACTCCTTTTTGGCTTTTCTAAAATTCTTTGATAAGCATTGTACATTTGCTGAGTTTTAGTGAGGTATTTTTAAATATCATCCACACAGTCTGCTTTCTGCCTGCTTATCATATCTCCTTTTTAACAGGTTCCTTCCCACTCCTTCCCTGCTCTTTTTAAAAATCAAAAAGTTAATGCCGTGATTTCTAGGATTTCTTGCATCTATAAAGATGCTAAATATCTACACAAATATATATGGTACAGAGCAGATTACTGAAAGTAGTATTTTAAGAAGATCCTGTACAGTGCTCAGTACAGGATCTAGTTTTGTGCTGATTCTCTTGCTGCCTTCAAGATTATGTCTGTTCTTTGAAGAAATAATTTCTGACTAGTAAAACTGTAATTTTACCATCATACCCTAAAGTGATGCGCCCTGCTGCCACACACACACACTCCTGAAGGTTACTACATGCCCTAGACCAATCAAGTGTAATTTCTAGTCCTAAACATATTTCTGATTTCAATCACTAGGTTATAATCCCTACTAACACTCTGACTGTGAGGCAGACAGCCTTCATATTCTGGTTTTCTTGGCGAGGAAAGCCTGATTCACAGGGGTTCTATGTTGCTTACCAACAAGAGCTTGCCTGTGTTTTAAGTTCAGTTTTATGTATCTCATCACTCCTCTGATGTTACTTGCTCTCTTTACTATGTAAAATACATCTCACAAAGCACCTACTGATTGTCTTCCAACAATTTTGACACATTTATTACATCACATAATAATTCAATTAAAGAAAAAATAATCACGCTTTCCTACTTTGATTGCCTTATTTCATAGATTAAAAATCCGTTACTTCTTCGTTTCTATACTTGCTTGTGGAAAAGTGAAATTCTAAAATGAATTGTTTCACGGAAATGGTTTCTATAAACTACTGTAATCACAAATGTACATGAAAGTGTCATAAATTGTCTTCACAGTTCAGAAAATTCTGGAAAGCAGTATTCAAACTTTCAATAATTTTCAGTCTCCCAAATCAGAGTTACATTCAAATCAAACAGCAAGCATTGAATATAAGAGAAACCAGCACCTGTGTAGTTTCATTTCATTTTCTTGATAAAGCTCAGTCATTACTTTAAGTTTCTGCTGAAGCTTTTGAACTTCATTTTGAAGACATTCATTTTCAGACTGCAAGGAAGCTTGTTGACTTTGAAGGTTTTCTATGCGTTCTGTCAAATTCAGAGATAATTATATTGGGATAACACATTGGCAATATTTTAGTATTCAAAAAGTCTGTAAAAACCTTTGATCCTATGTTGATTTAATAACATAAGAAATAATGTTAATATATCTCAATATATATTCAATATATATTGACACAAAATGAGAAACCAGCAATTACACTCTCTACCTGCCACGAAGCGCAGCCCTGCGTGTGAATCAGGCCTTGGCTCCAAACCATGTAACTTCTTTGAAAACAACTCAGTTTTGTAATTCAGAATCTAAATTTTCATTTAGGGCTCTTATTATTGTAATTATTTGACTAAAGGAGTAAAACCAGTCACATCATATGCTCTTGCAGATTTACCTGCACAAGCTCTTCCTCAATAGCCTGAATGGGTAACTCAGATTTGTCAAACTACCTTCATCTTTCCAAACTGACCTCAAAGTCATGTTTCTTTTCCTATTTACTATTCCTGTGCCTCTTTTCAAGAAATATAACAAAGCTTCAAGTAAGTTTGAATATCGTTATAGCACAGAGCTACAGTCAATTTGGAGAACACACTAGCACAAGGAATATGTTTAAAGGACTGTAAGGAACTGAAAAATACAGTCTGACAGAGCATTTCACCACCCAAATAACAAAGCCATTCATACGTGACGGCCACTCTGCTGGCTATGATTATGAAAGGAATAGCTAATTCCAGGTTTTAATTTGAATTACAGTGGTTTTCATTTCATAAGGTTTAATTCAGTAAGTATGTCCTACACAACAAAGGAAAAAAAACAGAGCAAGATGCTTTTAGGTTCAATTCTCTAAATGCAGTACTTTGTATTTTTAGGATTGAGTTTGTACCCATTACAAACTAACTATAATTAAGCTAACCTTTTAATAGATGGTTTTAAAATTTAGATTAAAACTCCACTGTTTCATGTCCAGAAATTATGTAAAGGAGGTATTAGATATTTATTAACATCACTTTGCTCTTGTATTTTAAGATTCTATAACTTAATAGCTACAGAATATTCCAACAGAGTACAACCAAATTTGCAACTTTGATTGCTCTACATCTAAAATCATGTATTTAAAATAGCTAAGCAACTTAAAACACGAATTTTAAAAATCAAGTAGTTATTAATGTAAACTTAATTCAGTTTTTACTGGAATTAGTATTTGCAGCCTGTAATACCATTTTACCAAAGCAGCATCTTATTAATCTCAAAGGCAAACCAACATTTTATTACCTGTAAGTTCTCCCTTAGCTTTATTTTCATCAGACAGTTTTGAATACATTTGGTCTCTTTCTGCTTCCATGGTCTTTAAACAAGCATTTAACTACAATTAAAATTGAAAAAAAAAGAGAGCACTTAAATATTACCAGATTAACAAACTGTTTGCATGCAAAAATATCTAATTAAACATTAAAAGATGCTGAACTCTGATACTGGTATTACCAGAATAATTACATATATTCCCTCTAGTTTCCCCTCTTCCACCTGTAAGTTTCTTAAAATCACGTACCTTTGCAGCATAGATCAATTTCTTTACAGTTCGTTTTTGCTCATCATCTGGTTGAAGGAATAGAACAATAAGTCACGTAAAAAGCACAAAAAGGTTTGTGACAGAGCTTACTGCTATTATTTTATTTTTATACAAGAGCAATGCCAACATACCACAATAGGCACAGCATACTTGGAGGATAAAGGAGTGAAAAAAAGCAGAGGTGTGGGTTGAAGATATGCCCATATTGTAGTGCTTTGTTTGCTTATCAATCACGACTCAGACTGGCCATGTTAAAAGTGAGACGCTGAATACACACTGTAAGATTCATGGGCCTGTGCCCTATGGTATCATAAGCACCAGCATAAAAAGAAGCTGCAGCAAGAAAGAGGAGGAAGAAGGGCTTTTCTGTGTTGCTGTTTAAGGGAATCCACATCTACATCCACTCAATGGCAGTGCTACCACACTGCCTGCAACAAGTAACACCTCTGCAAGGACAAGGAAGCAGAAATCAGGCTCTGAGGACCCTCAGTACTACTGCTAGGAGGAGCTTGAAGAAGAAATAAAAGCAAGATTTCCACCTAGAAATGCCACAGAATCACTGCTCAGTACTCACACAGGCTAATGTCATTCTGCAAGAGACTGAACACTGCGTCTTTACATCGCTGTGTGACAGTATATATGCCATGCAGTGCTAAACAGGAGGATAGGTTGCTATTCCAGAGGTGTCCAAGCAACAGTTAATTGTCCAACACAGAAGACATTGGGTGAGATTTAAAAATCTGACTTCTATAATGCTGACCTTTCAACTTTTCTGGAAGTTAGTCAGTTCTGTATTTCTAAAACACCTGTTAAATATTTAAATAGGGAAACTACACAAACCATACCCAAGTGCTCTCCGTTCTCTGTTTCACCCTTTATATCTGTCTCCCAGTTGTTGTCTTCAGCATCACCATCTTCTTGTATTGCTGAACTCCAGTCTTTCATGTTCAGTATATATTGTGTCAGCGACTAAGAAAAAGCACACAAAAACCCCGCAAACAATAAAACAAATACGAGCAATGAAAATGGAGTTATCACTATAATTACTTTCCAGGATTTCTGTCCTTTATTTAGTTCCCTTAGCAGATTAAATCAGCCCCACATACAAGATTCTAGATGTCTGATAATACTTTTTCTATCAAAACAGGTATCTGCAGGTAAACAGGCACGTCCTCATGAAGAATTTTTAGACCGCTGTAAGCATGCGTGCTTTTAGTGGGGCTTGTGTATGTAAGGTACACAACTATAAGAATATACATCCAACTTCCACACTCCGAACTGGGGTGGAGGGCAGAGTGGAAAGCCAATCCTCTATCAGAATTTAAAGAGTTTTTCCTTAGTTGTCTTTATCAGACTGCTCCACTGTGCTGCTAAGCAACCTTTCTTTTGCTTAGCCAGAAACACAACATTAGAGAACAGAGTTAGCAAACAAAAGCCCAAAACAGCATAAGGCATATTAAGACAAGGAGAGGTTGTCAGGCTTCCTTGGAACTCTATGATTAGCATCAGTCAATCTTAAATGTCATAATTTACCTTGATTTGGCTCTCTTTATTTTTCAAAACTTCCTCTACATCTGCTTTAGTTGATTCAAACATCTTTCTTTGTTCATCCAGTTCACTAAGTCGTTCACTCCATCCTTCAGCTTCTTGTAAAAGCTAAAAGGGAAATACCAGATTAGTGTGATAGTCTACATAACCAAGAATCAAGGATAAATAGTACTGAGCCTGTTACATGTATTATTTACACAGAAGTGGAATTTAAACCTCTCACCCATCAGTAAGAATTAACAGAGAAGACCACAAGAAAGTTACCTCAAGAGTTGAAAATTAAGACTTCTGTGTTATAGTTCAGTTGCTTTAGCTGCTATAGCTGTCCGTTGTAATTAGTTGTTAGGATATTTTTAAGCATTTATAAGAAGTGTTCAGTTAATGTTCCACTCAGTTTAAAAACCTTGATGTGACAATAGCAATGAATATAAAACAGTGATGGTTTATGTAACAGCTACATACACTGGGGAATGGATGGAAAACCCTCCTACCCCAATATGCACACACACTTCTCAAATGGTGCCTGTGTCGTTTCAACTTAGAAGAGGTCAGAGAAGTAAGGGAAAACAGGAAGCTTTTAGGCAGTAATTTATATTCATGTGACTTGCAAAACTGTATTATTTCTCCTACTCTTCTCCATACCTCTTAAAGTTATTTAAAAAATTTTATTTTGCAAAAGCTTCCCCGTTAATGAAAGTCACGGCTTTATGTAACCAACACCTGCTAGTATGTATCTTTGCCATTAACTGTGCTTAACTAAAATAATAGGTAGGTTCCAAGGTTATATTTTACAGATATTCCCTAGCAAAATCTCATTCCACAAAAATATTTTACAGGAGTAAAGGGATTAGAACACTTCATCACCAGCCATTAAAAATAACCACTGCAACATTTTAACTAATTACATTGTGAGAACAAAATTGAACTGATGCAAATTTCTGTTAAGACAAAACGTGCTACAACAACATGGGGTAAAGTACAAACAAACTGCCTTAATAGTTTGTCAAAAAACATTGCTTAAAGCTGCACAACACGCAGTCAATTTAAGGACAGTGAATGTACAAAGAATAACTAGGCTGAGCAATGAGAACATAACAGGCAGTTATACTAAAAATAAGACCAGAAAACAGTAATTAAACAGGGGAACTGCCATGCAAATCGACAGGCAAGCCTGAATGCTACTTATCAAAAATAAACTAGAAGGCACACAACAAAAGGTATGTGACTAGAATTGGATGAACACACACTGTCCCTTGGCACACAATTGTATTTTCCAAGCAGTAAAAGCCACGTATGAATTTGCAGCATCACGGGAACAACATATTAGAGATTAGAAGATATACACAGACAACTATTTTTATCACCGTCATCATCAAAAGATGACTTTTAAGAGATTCCTTCTTCATGAAGCCAAAGAGAAAATAAATTTACATGACTTTATACACCTGTAAGAATTACAATAAAGAGAAACAGCAAGGATTTGCAATGAGCTAAAGCTATATATATTTCTAATGTTCCTGAAGAAAAAAAAAACAAACCAAAAAACCAACAAAGCATGGAAGTTCATTAACGGTTCTCTTGTTCAACCTAAAAGGCCCAATCCTCTCTCTAACACACCATAAACCTGAAACAGCACATCTCTTATAAAGTTTAAGCTATGATGTGCCAGAAGATTATGACCCATTTATGCAAATGGACAGAGGAAGAAAGGACTCTAGTTTCTGTGAACAAATAACACCTTTTTACCTTTTGAGCATAGGTGAAATTCCATCTTCAAAAAAAAAGTAAGAAAGAAAAATAAGAGAAGGATATGGATATTCTGATACAGTAAACTAACTCTCACACTTAGAAACCACCTCAGAAATGAGAACATAAATAAGTAAGGTCCACACTTTATCTTCTTTATTTATCAGGTTCCAGCAACAAATAACATTAGGTTATTTATCTACTAAACAGCACAGCCAACTACAATATACACAAATATTCTCAAACTACTAAAAACTGCAACAAACCTCAGCTAAGAATAAAGTGTAGTAATTAATCCTGAATAATGTGGTTAATGAACTACTTATATCCAGGTTGTTTCATATGGAAGAAATGCAAAAGAACTTTTTTTTTCATCTAGGAATATAGCAATTAAACCCTGGATATTGTTTTTACTGATTTTTTCCCCCTAGTTTTCCTTGATATAAAATGATTGCCTAAGAAATATAGGGCAATTGCCAACAGTTAGTATTATCTTTCTCTAAGTACTATTTTTTAACTTTATTGAAAAGGAAGGAAAGTGAAGATTTTTATCACACAAACGAATAATTCAATTGTTTCTGTTTGAACCCAAGAAATGACCACAGGGGGAAAAAAAAAGAAAAATCCTCTCTATTAAAACTTTATGTATTGCTTCTCAAAATTTATTACATAAGAATACTGTCACATTTGAAACAAAGCACTGAGACCAGATCCTTTCTCCTCACAAAAACAAAGAGGATGTAGAGATTAGACAAAAAAAGACTCTTTCAAGAAAATAATTCTCAAGCAACTTCATCCCATAATGGTAACAGTCAAATCCACTGCTTTTCCACCCACAGCTTTTAATAAAATTATCTTCCTTTTTTGGTAATCACAAACATGGACTCCTTCTAGAATTAGGGGAAAAGATCAAGTTTTACTAACAGAGTTGTGCAAAACCGAAATAGTCCTCCTGCAGAAAAAATTTTATTTCCAGTATCCCTTTTTTTTCCCTGAACCACTAAGTTTGACATACACCACGTTTTGACAGAGAGGACTAAAGCACTCCCCAGCTTTTTACAGAACTGCTAAAAAGCAATAGGCCTGTACTTCCACTCCCACCCCTGTTCCTTCCCCCCTGCAAACCATCTACCAAGTTATTCCTGAGACAACAAGGAGATCATCAGTCAGTCAGGAAAATAAGGACATATCCATTAAAACCACAACAAACCACCTCAAACCAACATTACACAGAACATTACATGTTCATAGAAAGTATCTATTTGTTAGGAAAAAAAAATAGTTTCACTGTAAAGCTACCTATTGCACAGGACAACTATTGCATATGCTGAATATTTTAAAATAATCAGTGTTCTTTGTGATCTGGCTACAGCACTGAGGAAAACAGACAACTGAAATTCGGGAAATAATAATATTTTCTGTTCTTCTCTATTATGTACCTAACTTTCAATTAATACATCCACAGTGGTACTAAAGTACGTTTTTTACCTACCTTCTGAATACTCTGCAATTTCTCAATTTCTTTGGTTTTCTAGATCAAGTAAAAGAATTTTCTCTCTGCATCTGTAGAGAATCCTAGCTGTGGACTTGTTCAGATATTTCTGCTCTCCTCCAGGTCTCAGAAAAGTTCTTACTAGGCTTACATTACCACACGCGGTCCTTCCACTGAACTCTATGCATTATTCCCCACAAACTGTAACTACTATATTTCTTTTAAAACAGGATTATTTTAGACAAAGTTACTCCAACCTGAAATTGTTTTAAAGATCATGTCCTCTTCCTCACTCCATTTACTAAAACACACAAGAGGTACTAACATACTTGTTGAGGGTGAGCTCTTTGGAGAAATCATATTTACTAGTACCATAAAAAACACAGTATTTCTAAGGATAACTAGGAAGAACCTACCTGTTTCTCACTTTCCTGGAGATGGCTGTTTTCATCTATTGCATCTTGAACAGATGTCTTGAGCCTCTCAGTGTTAATCTGATACACTTTTAGGGTGGACTTGGCCTAAGTGAAATAAAAAAGTGTGTTGTTTAAATGGTATTGGTGAAGATGTAAGTGGGGTCATGATGGTATTACTGGACTTGTCTTAGGTTTTCTGGCTGTGCTACATACATATTCTCACATTTTCTCTACAATTTCAACAGTTCTTGCTGACTGTAGTTTTGCAATACTATATATCATTAAGGAGTAAGAAGGTGAAGAAAAGACAAGGTAACTACTTCTCAATAAACGCCAATCAGTACGTGAAATTAAAAGTTGCTCAATCAAGCCACACCAAAGTACTAAGCCTTACAAAGTCTTTTGGTTTATACAGCAAATGATCTTTGCACTCTTAATAGAAAAAAAACTAAAACAGTAACTACATGGGGAATAGAGAAGTTGCAAAGATTTGAAAACAGAAACTATAAAGGTTAGACATACCTCATCAGTTTGTGACTGGATAGATTTTTCCTCATTCTCTAAAGACTCCACTTTCTCCTGAATTTCAGCCACCTGAAAATTATTAGTTGTCATACAGGTTCTTTCACATATTTGACTGAAAATGTCTAAGCAATTAATAAAATTATTTTTATTTTCCAACTGAGAAAGTTCTACTGCTGAACCAGTAAAAACAGCTTTTTTTCTTTTGAGTATTTTCCTTTATAATTTTTCTAATGTTACAGGGAAGACAAAATGGAAAATGTAGTTTTCATTTCAAAACACACAAAGAAAATAGTTTGTCTTCTCCGCGAGAATTTTTTTTAAATGAATAGAAAGAAAGACAGGATTCTATTTATTCTTACCAAGGTATCATTTTCCAACTGCTTAGATTTTTCTTCTTCCAGCTCTTTTTCTAGATTCTCTATTTCCTTGTTGAGTTTCAAGTTTGACTTGTTCAGTTTTTCATGCATTTCCTAAATCAAGTTGGTTTGTGAGTTAATAAAACATTAGATATTAATTACATAGGAAGACAACAAGTATATTTTCAATATGACAGCAAAGTATGTTTCACTCAAATACTCTAGAGACTCTTGCATGTTAACAAAAGCTGTAAGAATTAGCTCTATAGGATCTAAGGTGCAGAATGAAATAAACCTACTTGCTTTTTTTTACATGAACTTTATAGAGCCTATTAGGTATTTGATTTACTTATCCAGAACTCTTTTACAAATATATTCTCAGTTTGGGGGACATAAACAATGTAGTGGTAATTTTTATTTAAAACTGTGCACCTGTAACCTATAAAAAGTATCTGAATTAGATCAGATGTGAGAAAAAAATACTTCATGCACTACCCTCTCTCCTAGAAATTGGAACAATTTACTTCTTAAAATTAAATATTGCCCAATATACCATTTGTTCTAGTATCACTCATTCTCAGTGCAATTGTTAAAAAAGACTTTTCTTAATTTAACTGATTTGATTTTATGTCATTTTCAGTAACACAATTAAAACAATTGAGTTGGGAGTTTTCTGGGTTTGTCTTTTTTTGCCGTTGTTTTTATTTAGTTTCTTTGGGTGTTTTTTAATATGGGCCACATTTTCCAAAAATACTGCCTTATATTGTAGAAATAACAATTTCCATTTATCTTTTTACCTCTAAAGAAGATGTGTCTGTTGATTCATTCATAGTGTTACCATCCTTCAGAGACAACTGTAAATCTTCAAACTGAAATGGAATTACTTTATGTCAGAATATATGTAAATAATTTATTAAGTACTAGCATTAATTTGCAATGCTCTAGTCTGAAACATAGACATCACCTAAATATTCACAAATGCACCTTGCTGGAAATCAGGAAAGCCTTAGCCCTAACTAGATTATCCCAGTGACACAAACCAAAGAAAGACATTTTGAAGGTCCAGTGAAATATTTATTAAGAGTTAATATTTATTTATTTATTATTTATTATTAAGAGTTAAAGGCAGAACTCCTAACGCCTTAACTGCTCTTAAAGGTATTGACAGAAAAAAAACATTTGAAGAATTCCTTTAAAAGCTTTAAAACATTTTACTTCTAGAGAAATTATTACTTTACTTGATTGAATCAATTTCTACGACACATCTGAAAGCAATAAATGAGGACCGTACCTCTTTTTTGCAGAGGCTGAGTTTTTCAAGAATTTTGCATTTTTCTTCAACTAGTTCAGCAATTTTATTGGCAAGCTGTTTTTCCCTTCCTAAAAAGTGAAAGACAAGCAAATGTTGCATCATCCAAATAACTAAAGGTGAAAAAAGAAAGAATAAAGTTATAATCCAAAGAAATATGAAAAACGAAGTATCAAAAATAAGCTTACCTACATAAAGTCGACTTCTAACCTGAAAAAAAAAAGGAGAATAAATACTGAAAATGTCTGATCAATTACTCTCACATAGTACCTGAAAACTAATCTTTTAAGCTGTGATTCCATGCCAAGTTTAACCACGGAACTTTAAAAAGGAATATAAATACGGGCTGCTATTAAAAACAGGCAGTCACAGCCTCTGCTCTTACCCCCTCCATGTCTGTGTGTTTGCCCTGTCCTTGTCCCACTCTTATCAGACAAAAGAGGGGAAAGGAGATTAGTTTTCACCTGGATCACTTTAATAACACACCTCTGTATATTCATAACCACGAAAGCCTACACAAAGTCGTAGCGGACACACAGCCAGAAGAGTAGGAAAGGGAAGGGAGGGGGAAGCTCCACACATGAGCTCAGATTTGGGAAAAATCTCCCACACATTACAACACACAACAGTTAAAGCTGCAGTAAGGTACCACGTGATGGGCATCCTGCAGGTGGCAAGTGAGCAGCTGCCACGTGGGGTCTAGTGCCCTAGAATCAAAATCTAACCAACTGCAGGGCAAAATCTGTCACAAACGGCCTGTACAAGAGATGCAGAACTTGGCTGAACCCACAAAACTGTTACAACACAGCATTTCTATCAAGGCTGGGCCTGGGTCATGTGCCTAATGTAACAATGGGTCCCTCAGATCTTCCCTGTTTCCTTCTCATTTAAAGCCAAAGAGTCCAAATAACAAAAAAAGGGTAACAAAGTTGTAAGCATACTTTTGCCCTATCATCCCCAAAACTAAACTCCATTACTTTCAAATAACCTTCAATTCTTCAAGGAGCAGTCAGTGCAGTTCTAAGTACGGATGACTGAAAAACTATCAATAACTTCTGGAATGTCTCATGCCTTAAGTGACATATGCAGGGGGAAAACAGTATCAGATTAGCTGCTTGCATGATTTCAGTTCAAACGCCTTTTGTATCATCTAGAAGGATGCCTCTAGAGAACAAAAGGTATGACCAAATTATAGTTACATTAACCTACCCAAACACAAATACCCTTACAGACAAGGTTAGCTGATGTTAAAACCCTAAAAATGCAGTTGCTCATATCTAAAACTAAAACTAAACAGCTATGCAACCAATCTTAAAACGTGAGTATCATGATACCTACTACCAAAATCACACTGTCTGTAGGAGAGTATGTGAAAAATGGAAAGAAATTTAGAATACTGAATTACAGACACTGACCCCATTTCCTCAGCAGGGAAAGTATGGTAGTAATTTCTATTTTATTACTCAGATCTTTACTTACTCACAAGAGAAGACACACATTACCTCAAAAATATAATCTGATTTGTGCATTAAAAGGTTTCAGTACTGCAATTCTCAAAGTCATCAGATTAGTGCTCACAAAGAGCATGCAGTTAAATTGGTTCAGGGTTTCAGTGTTGCAATAAACAGAACCCAGGCATCACTGTCCAAACAGTTTTAAAATGCCTCCCTTGACAGGAAACCATGTGGATTGCTTTTGCTTACAATTACCTTGAAAGACCTGAGCTGCTCTGGCTAGTCACAGAGATATCAATACACACAGCAATACATACACCCTAGGGAAGACATCTGCATCCTGTGAAAATAATTTAAGTGCTGACTTTGAAAGCCCAGAGTAGAAATTAAAAAGAAAAAAGGAAGCCTTACTACAGCAAGTTTCACTGCATTTCCTCTTACAACAGTCACTCCCTACACGTCCAAACACTCATTATCTTGACAAAACAGACTGTTCAATTTCTCTTTTAGAGGGATTCTAAATTCAATCACAACAGATTTAAAACTCTGAAGCATTATGTATCTTGAACAGGAAAGATAACAACTTCAATGCAAACTATTAATGCACTCTACGTATCTGCAAGTAACTTGAATACTTCCTGTGCTGGTTTTGTTTGGGATAGAGTTAATTTCCTTCACAGTAGCTGGTATGGGGCTATATTTCGGATTTGTGCTGAAGAGCACTGGTAACACATGGATGTTTTAGTTATTGCTGAGCAGTGCCCACACAGAGTCAAGACCCCTTCTGCTTCTCACCCCATCTCACCCACAAGGAGGCTGCAGGTTCACAAGAAGCTGGGAGGGGACACAAGACAGCTGACCTCAACTGACCAGAGGGATAACCCACATGATGTGACATCATGCTCAGCACATAAAGCTGAGGGGAAGGAGGAGGAAGCTGGGGGGAGGTGTTTGGAGTGATGGAGTTTGCCTTCTCAAGTAACTGCTACAAGAGACGGAGCCCTGCTTTCCTGGAGACAGCTCAACACCTGCCTGCCCATGGGAAGCAGTGAATCAATTCCCTGTTTTGGTTTGTTGCATGCATAGCTTTTGCTTTCCCTATTAAACTGCCTTCATCTGAACCCACGAGTTTTCTAGCTTTTAGTCCTCTGATTCTCTCCCTCATTCCAGCGTGACAGAGGGAGCGAGAGAGTGGCTGTGTGGTGCTCAGTTGCTGTCCGGGGTTAAACCACACCACTTACTGATTGATAACTTCTGTACAGGAACAAGAGAATTGTCAAGGCTCCAACAATGCCAGCACAAATCACTATTTCCCACGGGAAACCGTACAGATCAGGCCCAGGTCTCATATCCTCAGGCAGTGAAGCCACAGCCTGAAAAGTAAAGCAGAAAGTTTCAGCTAAAGGAAAAGAGGTTAATATTTTCAACAGAAACAGACATTACACGTCGACATAGTTTATTTCCAAGGGTTGTATATCTATTTTTTTCCCAAAACTCTGAGAAAATGGTTAACAGAAGCATTTGATTTTTAAACGATAGATTTACCAAATGAAGAAAAAAAAAGAAGAAAGAAGTTACAACAAGATATGAAGATCAACAGATAAAGCTCTGAAACCTTTTTTTTCTGAGCCTACCAATTATCACAGAATCATAGAATGATTTGGGTTGAAAGAGATCTAAAAGATCATCTAGTTTCAATTGAACTACCATTGGCGAGAACACTTTCCACTGGACCTACTTCCCCAAAGCCCCATCCAGCCTGCCCTTGAACACTTCCAGGGATGGGGCATCCATGGCTTCTCTGGACAATTTGTTCCAGCGCCTCATTACCCCACAGTAAAGAATTTCATTCTCTTATCTAACCTAAACTTATTTTCTCCCAGTTTCAAGCCACTCCTCCTTATCCTATCACTACATGCCCTTGAAAAAAGTGCCTCTCCAGCCTTTTTATGGCCCCCTTTAGGTACTGAGAATTTTCCATAGTAAATTCTCAGTACCTAAATGGAAAATTCTCCTTTGAGTTGTCTACACCTTTCACTGCTGGAAGAATCAATAGCAGTATTTCTCGCTTGTCTGGTAGAAAAACCTGTTCAACCATCCTCATGCTAAAACAACATGCTGAACACACCGGTGATTTAACACATTTTAAACACTTCGATACACTCACATTTAATTTGTAAATGGATCTGTCTATTTGCTCAAAGATACGACATGCTCATTGCAGCTCAAATTTACTACGTGACCCGTGCTGAAGAACACGTTACTGTGCAGTTAAGTCTTAATTTCGATTTCTCCCTTGCCCGAGCCCCTCGGCAGCAGCGCTGCACAAGACCCCGGCCCTGGCGGCGGCTGCGCCGAGCCCCGCGTCACTCCGTCACTCACCCAGCGCAGCCCTTCCCAGGCCAGCCCGCAGTAGCGCCGGGAGCTGTCCCGCAGCCCCGGCCACAGCCCGGCCGTGCCGCCGCCGGCCCCG
>VZTF01000398.1:689860-715950 GCA_013397755.1 Cnemophilus loriae
TTTTTTTAAAGTACGTGTGCTAACAACTTTCATTACGCAAGGTGAGTGACTTGCTTGCAAAGCACCTAAGGGATCGGGATAGGTGGAAGTGCCTTTTTTAGCTTTTTTAGCTGTATCAAACAGTACAAGAACGCGTTTGGCCGTAGCAGTGAACTGTCAGTGAGTTGCAATCCAGTCTGGTTCACGAGGGACAAAGCCCTTCAGTTTTCATCATCCTAAGCTACAATTTAACCATATTCTATGTACATATACTGGAAATCAGGAACGGATTTATATGGTTCTTAAACTTCAGTTACCCAGTCTAAACAAAGTACAGCCAAAGCACCGAAGTGAAGTTTACCATATGGCACTTTACCTGCTACTGCTCTTTTATTTAGAGGAGGCAGTGCAGCAACATCTACCTTTTGTCACGTTGCTCTGGCAGCGTTGTTTCTTATGCAGCTGTGCCCCTTAAGGTTCACCTTCACTCTGCACTACGTTTTGATGTTTAAGACACCTCCATAGCAATAATAACCCCATTTTCTATTTTATATATTTGCTTAGAAAAGTATTTTTAATGCAGTTATGAACTAGGGGAAGATTTGTGAATCATAGCTTTGAAAATACTCTTTAAAAACAATGAAAGTATTCTGGTTATTTTTCTCCTCATAACTCAAATTTTTTCAGTCCAAGCAAATTTAATGAGTACTGTTCTGAGAACTAGAGGGAGCTATTAGTTTCATGTAAAAAAAAAAAAACACCACAAAGAAACAAAACGAAACAAAAATTTAAAAACACCACTCAGGTGTTTCCTGGCTGTTAAAAAACCCCACAAAACAAAACCCCAAATCTAAGTTCATCAGATTCTGCACTGCAAAAAGACAGATGATGAGCAGCTGACCTAACATTTTCTTGTGCTCTCTGTCTTATTTGGCATCAGGTAACCCTGGAAGCAGGGAACAGCAGAGGGTTTATTTTAAAGGATTTTTTTTTCTTTTTTCTTTTTTTTTTTTTTTTTTTTTTTTGCGAGTTTCATTGCAGAACATAACTTGTAGCTGGCTTAAATTTGCACTAATGCCAATGATATATTGCTGAAAGAATTCTTACCGTTTTGATGATAATCATCACTGCCGATGATGCAGATTTTACTGTTTCTCTGATCTCAAGAGCATTCAAACACAGAAGTATCTGATACATCCAGCCTCCTTCTGGTTTGACCATAAGGAATAAAAAAAGACATTTTTTACATTTTTACATCTTTTTACAAAAGACAAGTTTTACATTACTATTGTCAACTTCATATAATTCCAACGGGTTTTGTTTTTTGTTTGGTTTTTTTTTTTTTAAGATTGCAGATTTGTTTTCCTTAAAATTAAGAAACTTACCACTTACCATTACTTGGAACGTAGTTCTGGATGGCATCAGAGAAAGGCTTTTTGACCTCATCTTCAGAGTCAGCTCCCGAACTGTCCATTTTTATTTCAGAATTTACTGAAGCAATGGCTGTTGCTTTTGAGTCTTGGTCACTGTCGTGTTCACTGTCTACAGCTGCATACATTTCATGTTCCTTCTCCGGTTTTTCTTGTAGTAGCTTTCTTCTGCCTACTCCTGCACATAATTGTGATGGGAAATTGTGGTTATTTTTAGAGGATTCAACTTACTCCTATAAGATTTTAATTTTTTTAATTTTTATTTTGCTCAATTTAAAGCCAAACACTAGAGTATCACATTAAAGTAAATGTGCTACAGATTTATGATTTTAAAAACACTATACAAATAATGATCTCAGAATTTGAAGGATAGAGCTTTTAGCAAAACTTGAGTTGTAGTAAAGTAGTCAAAAATCAATGTTCGGGAAAAAAAGATGTTTCATTTTGATAGTTAGTCTATAGATTCCCTGGTCAGGATTAGTAGATCTCTTCCTTATATCCAAATACAAGGGAGGTAAACTTCAGAGGGAGAACAGTTAAAAATGCCATGTGGGATTAAAGATTAACAAATTCCCACAAGATATCAAGCTTCACTGCAAAATACAAGAAACAACAGGCGTGTTCATGCAGAAGTATGACTGAAGGCACCTGGCTGCTCCAGTTTTAGTGACTTGGAGTAAATTGCCTGAAGCCAATGAAATACTTTTTTAATTCAAAAAAACCCATACAGTGCTTACGCTCAAAGAAAAAAAAGTTACAAATTGTTTAATTTAATCATATGCTTCAAGACAGTACTGGCCAAAGGTACACATCACAAATAGTCCAGTAGTCCAAATTCGAGATGAGTAATTTGCTCTTAAACTGTTACTATTATATTAACTCAACTTGTATTGTCAGATCCTCGAAATACTGTAAATCTGTCATTAACTGGTATGAGTTAGGCTCACTACCTCTTCATTTTAAATCACCAGAAGGAGACAGTGTTGTATCTGTTGTGGTTTTTTCTGCAAACAAAGGATATTTTGTTCTTGCTAAATCTCTGTTAGCGAAACATTACTCTAGTAACTTTAGCTGCAGTTTGGGCAGAACACTTAATTGTTATAGCAGACAAAAGCTCTGGCAGCTTTACAAGAACATTCCTTTTTTCTGTATATTTTCCATGCTCCATGTCCAAACTGTGCCCCTTTTGTGCAGACACAATGACCTGTTCCCTCCACGTAGCTTTATCTTTAGTTGAGTAAGCCGTGATTTCATGATGAATCTTTTCAAATTGCTGGTGCTGCTGCAGCAGTTTGCTTCCATTGCAGAGGTACTCTAAGGGTTGCTTAACATCTTGTTTTAATTTAAATAAAATTGTTGAAATGTAATTAATGGGTTTGGTAAATCTGTTTATCATACAATATTTGCCTGGTTTTGCTTTTTTCTGCACCTTCTCTATATTTAGTAGTATCTTACATTGTTCAGATTCCTTTCCTTTTAACTTCCTCTCATTCTTCTGTGCAGTATTCAAGTGTACCAGTCCTAATGCCACTTCTATTTTCATTTGGGTTTTTTGACCAAACATATATGCTTAGACTTTTCTTGACAGGCTTAATGGTTAGTTTTTCTAAATATATTTCCAAAAAACCCTGATGGTCTGGTAAGAATACTACTGAAACTCTTTTTGTCAGAATATAATTGCTATTATTTGTATTTCTGTATTTCAACTCTTATTTTCAGAATCTTTCTTTTTTTCGTCCCCTAACTAGTTTTAGTAGCAGCAGTTTCTTGTTCAGCATTGTTCATCCTTTCAGTTAAAACAGTATCTTCTTTTTCAGCATCCACTCTATCAGCCAGGTTTATGAGCAATCCCACGTTGCTAGGATTTAATTAATGCAGTTTTTTTTAATAGCAGTCTGGCTTTCTAGTTAGATGGCTTTAGGAGACACTAACTGTCTATTTTTTTTTCTTTAAAAATGTCTTCTCTTTTAGAGAGCTCCAAGGGTAAAAGTTTACGCCTGGTCAGACTAATATCACATGACTGTTGCTCTTATCCTCAATATATTTTCTTTATAAATACTTAATTGAACATGGATTCAGCTGAAGACTCGTATTACTTTGTTTTTTGAAGTAGTATGCCTTTCAAAACTCAGATTCATTTTCTATGCTTTTGTATCTTGCACTGTCATGTTGGTTTGGATTGATAGGCCTACATCTGAGGATGCAGATTAATATTTTGTTTTACTATGTCACAGGTGATTTTTATATTTCTTTCTGAGATCTAAATTAAGACTGTCCATTCTCTGGTACCAGAAGCTGATGCTGGGAACATGAATCTTCCCATGTTGGTTCTCCTCCACCTTCCTGGTGATGTTGCACATTTATAGGAATTTGTTCAGTTTATTGCTTCTCTCTGACAAGCTATAAGCAAGAGCATCAAGAGTTGTCCAATCTTCTACTTGTTTGGTAGATTTTGTTGGGATTTTTGCTCCACTGACGTGTTTGTTACTTTGCACTGCCAGCTGATGAGGAAAGATCATTCTCTTTGGAGGTATTTGCATTACTCTTACCTGATATGTTATGTTTAACCCTCTGATTTGAAGTGCCTTCAGTTTCTTTTCCCTGTGGTATTTTATCAAGGCTTACCAAGGCCTTTTTTTTATATGGAAGCTTGGTTCTTCTCAGCTAGCAGTTTTTACCTTCCATTCTGAAACTCCATATGACTTCCAAATGGCCAGTTTTTTTGGAAGTTTTGGTACCTGTTAAACTGAGGCCACTGGATGAGGGGTGAGGAGAAAAATGTTGATCTGAAGTCAGTTCTTGGGACTCCCCAGATTTCTGATGATGTTCATCATTGAAAATATCCTGACTGAAATATTTGATATTGGTTTCATAAAAACCCTGTGGGACATTTTTATTCTCTGATTTGTGAATTTCATCTTTTAGAGTACTATCCATTTTGAAATGGCTTTTGGATGCTGAATTCTTTTCTGCACCACAACCTTTGACTAGTTTGTCTTTCTGGGGTGTTTCCAGACTAAGACTCGGTTCACTGTCACATGAGGTCTCCTTGATGCCCAGATGATTATTTGCAGTTCCTGGTAGTTCCTCATAATGCTGCACTTGCCCTTCTTTGGCTGTTGAACTCAGAAACTTCAGTATGTCTGCAAAATGACTAAATGAGAGGCAATGGCTTTGTTCTTCAGATATTTCAGGCTTTTCTCCTGTATTTTTTATGTCTGAGGGATCACAATTCAGAAGGGGTCATGAGAAGAAGAAATTTGATGCAATTGATTCATGTCCCTGTTGATTATCATGTTTGCCCATATTGTAATTAAAAAAACTATTATAGATATTTGTATACCAACCTGATTGGCCACGTCTGCTTTCTGACTCCTGATTTTTCTTTCCAGCTTCAGTGTTTTTCAGCAGTTGGTTTTCTGATACCAAGTCTTCTTCTGAACTGTAAGGTTCAATTGGCTTCTCTTTGTCACATGTTAGTGTATCAAAAGATGATTCTGTGGTACTTGAGGTGTTTTTGGTGTCATTACAAGTATGTGCACTTGCTGGTATCTCCCCAGGATTTGGCCTGTTACTGTTTGAACCTGTTATTTCTTGTGCATAATTCTCTTCATCTTCTTCATCTGTCACCACCTTAACTGTTTCCTTTGATTCTTTGTCCATATGTAATTCTTCCTGGTCTAAAGTCTGCTCTTCCTCATTCTTACTTGCTTGATCTGTTGTTTCTCTTCTTTCCTGGTCCTCTGTAGCAACTGTAGCTTCCTCAACATGGCCAAAATTAAGAACATCACTTAAACCCAAATTAAACCAATTTGATTCGGATTCTTGGCTTTCACTCTTTTCTTCTTCTGACAATACCTCGGGGACTGTTGTTTCCTGTTCAGTATTAGAATGCTCAGGCACACCAGAGACGTCATGGATTTGTGAATCATTTTTTCCTGATGCCAAATCAACATCTTCATTCTCTTCACTAAAATACAGAAAGCTTGTCAGTCCACCTTGAAACCAACCAGATGCAGGGGGTTCTTGTTCCTCCTTATCATTTGGCTCCTGTAAATCATTTTCAGCTGCTACCTCTATTTTTCTGCCTTGGTATTCATTTGCTTCTGAAGATTCAGTAATGTCTTTTAAGGGCTCTTCATAATTTTCACTTTCTGTGGTGAACCATCCTGAAATCCAGCTAGACTGAGTTTGAACAGGTTCTAGTGGGAGACTGTTTTGCATTTGTGGCTCTTCAGTATCATCTTTTCTAACCAACTTTTTGTTTACAGACTCCTGAATGCGAGATTCCTCTGAGTCATTTTCAGAAACTGGTTCAGTTCTTTGTTCATTTTGTATGGGGTCTCTTGTATATTTTAAGAGTTCATTTTCATGCAGCTTTGGTTCTGCATCAGACAATGAATGTTCACTTTCTTTGTTGTGATCATATAATGTGTTATCTTCATTTTCAAAAGTGTACTTATCTTCACGAAGACAAAGGAAATCAGTTTCCTAAAAGAATAATATTAACTTTTAAAATGTTATAATGTGTAATTTTCTATATCACTGTGTAGTGCAGCAATATATATTGTCATTCTTTCTGTTATAACTTTACACAAAGAACTGTGATTAATTATATTATTGGTAAAAGTTCTATATCTTTAATTATATAGAAATTATTTTAGAGGACAATAAACATGCAAATGGAACAATAATAAAAACACATTTTGAATAATCTGAAACAAAATATGCATCAACAGTTGAATTTCTAACTGGATATTAGATTTTCAGTTGTTACAAACTACATTGGAAAATCTGGTGATGTTGGTTTACCTTCGTGAGTACTTCAATTTCATCTCCAATTAAAACTTCCTCAACCTTCACAGCATCTCTTGGGAAATATCCAAAATTCTTTCCTTTCTGGAAAAAATGTAAAACTAATAAGAGCATTTAAACTTCAGTGATATATGTGTTAGGTACTTGCATATGCGCGGGAAAAGTGTGGGTGAACAATAAGTTTATAGAACTGCCCCCCATCTCCTTCTTTCTATTTTATCAAAAGATTGGCTTATTTTTCCTTCATGGAAGTGTTCCACTTGCCATTTCAGAAAGCAAGGGGAAGTATATTACTCCATACTATTATTTTCTGTATAATTTTTATGAACGTGTGTTGGTGCAGTACCAAGGCAGTAGCCTTAAAGCTGCTTCAGCTGAAGACAGTGCTGTGTGCATTGATGGTCACAGCCAGCTCCTACTAAAATTGGCTGCAAATTCCCCATTGTCTCAAACAGGAAAAAAGTCATGCCTTGATAACTAATGACCCATAATAAGTTACAAGAAAAGTAGGATATGAAATTCAAATACAAGGCTAGCTGCAGCTCATGAGAAAATTACAATGAACATGGCAACACTACAGAAAATAAGTTAGTGATAGTGCCCAAAAGAATCAAGTCCCTCTGGCCAAGAAACCCCTGCTGGCTTTACATCAAACCATTGCAGATAGCCTTTAATGGGGAGATACATCTTGGAAAACGAGGAATAGTGAGGTACCTGCAAAGATACTCTTGGATGAACAAAAAGGAAGACAGAATTTCACTGCTAAACAATAAATATGACAGATTATTTACAGAAAAAAAGCCAAAAAAATTTACTAGTATCTTGTAGTTTTGAAGCACTTCCACAGTTTTACTAGCAGTAAACCTTGATTTGGATCGATGCATCCATTCCTTCTTAAATGACTGTTCTGACTTTGTTGACACTTGTTCCAAGTCATTAAATATGCATGATAACTTCTGTGGGAGCTTTCCTTAAGCACTGAACTGTCAAGTCAGGTCCCAGCACTGGATGTCTTACCCACAGACCTGTAGGTACGAACCTGAGCTGATAGACCTGAGTGTTTTCAAGGGAACCAGATGAAATCATTACAGCCAAATGATAAGATGAAGGAATCAGAAAACTTGTATTCTGATCTTTACTTTGTTTCTCTATGAGTGATCTTTGCCAAGATTTGATTTTCTCTTTCTATAGAAAGATAGTAACAATGACCCATCTCCCAAATACTGTATTGATCCATGACTGGTTAATATTCCAAGAGAGACAGAAGATCCTTAGAAGCAAGTAGTTTCTTGCAGTTGTTTTGCTATTATTATATCTAAAATATTTATGAGGAAAGTCTTTCATATTGAAGTACTTACACTTCCTGTCCACAAGTTTTCATTTTCCCTTGAAAGTTTGGAATATACCATGATTTCCTCCCCTGTTTTGAAGTTAAGATACCGGCAATCAGGCCCTAAGTAGTCAGTAGTGGCTTGAACTCGGCTCATTGCCTCTGGAATAATATGTAGAGAGAAATAAAAAAATACAGCATCCATTTTGTCTGAAGTCAGGGTACTGAAGAAATGGGATATATATCAAATACTGATGTATTAGCAAACATTTTAATGTATGTGCTTTGTTACAATAATCCATTTATATCATCAAGTGGAAATCAACTAATGCAAAAAGCAGCCCTATCTTATTTTCTTTCCTATGTACTGCAGACATCAAGGGGAAAAGCTCTTGTCTTATATGGACATTTTCCAGTGCTTGTTCAGCCAAGGTTTCAATGCTTAAATGTGTATGTAGGATTAGCAAATTCAATTACTAAAGCCAGATCTAAATAGCTAAAAAGTATTTCCCAGGCATATTTATAATTTTATATTTTAGAAATACTAAGTTAAATCTAGTAATTATTTCAGGGATTTTGTCTTCTATTTTGGATACATTTATGACAATAATACGTAAATTTAAGCAATATAAGCCTTAAACATGTTAAAACAAAAGTTTCCAAGTCAGTTTGAATTATTTTAAGTTTTCTGTCTCCACCCTTGTCTCCACACAGAAACCACTACTGCTCTGGTCAGTTTGGAACCCATTTCACATGCTGTTCCACAAAGATAGACATCTCTGAACATCCAGAACCTACTGAAGTTGGTATGGCTCCACAAGAAAATAGAAATCAATCAGCAGAGGGAAAACTAAGGTCTCTAATGCTTCAGGAGAAGCTATCCACATTGAAAATACAACACTTAAGTCTGCCAAACCAGTGGAAACAGCTTAGAAACAGCTTCCACAATGGTTATGACAGGTTTCACAATGCTAATCAGTGGATAATAAATGGGACATTATTTGCCCACTTGTGATTCAGTGGCTCTGCCTCCTGCAGAGTTATTTACTCTTTGGGAACTACATAACTAGTTACAGCACTTACTTCATGTTAAAGAAGAAAAAATAAGTAAAGAGGAAATATTAACAGTGTTTTGTAAGAAGGATTACAAAAACCGTCCCAAACCAGTTTGCTTACAGTAGAAAAAACCAGAGTTCTGCAGAATGGGCTATGAATGTACTATAAACACATGATAAAGAGTATTCTTTCTCAGTTTATAACCTACCATTTTTATTTTGTTTATATTTTGGTTTTTTTATTTTGTACCTGTAAAGAATGAGTTAAAAATACTTTAAAGCTGTTTTATACTGCCCATTTTGGGGACACCTGAGAAAAACTAGCTATTCAAAAGTATTTTTACTGAACTTTGATCTGTATATCCTTACACAACAATCCAGCAAGTCTTTTTTTTCTCTTTTTGTTTTAAAAGTTTAAGCCTGTTGCTCATAAAATTAGTATATTAACAACAAACATTTGCTATGGCTACTCATTTTCAGTCAATTTCATTTGTAATTTCAATAATTATGATTCCTTATAGCTGCATATACACCACAGACTCCCTTCGAAAAAACCAAATTTTTACTTACTCTCACATTCCGGATCACCACACTTCTTCCATTCTGAAAGTACCTTTGTACTCTGCACACTTGCGGAAAATGAAATTACTAACAACAGAATTCTCTGATCCAAGATCCTTGACATTTTAGATTAAGTCCAGAATGCACAGAAACTGTGGAAACTGCATTGATGTGCGGTTAGCAAGAATATTCTACATTTTTCTTAGCCTAACAAAACATTGCAAGTAAACTTTCAATCCTATTTTCCTTCTCTGATCTGTGTAAACAGAAGTACACTATGTTAACCTGCTAACAATCTGCAGAGTCAGTGTCCTGATTATACACATGTGTTAATAATTAACTATGTTCTGATAGCTAGGCTGATGTTTTATATACAAAGGAAGTAGTTCTGGTCAAATCAAAATTTAGCCTTTATCAGATAGATTCATCTGTACTGAGTTTGTAGAAGATGGTGCCTGGGGAAATTCAACAGGAGTTGTATTAGGATTATTTCTGGATTATGAATGCATTTTTAAGGTACATCTTTCATCTGATTTTAAGGTGGTGTAGGATGATGACCAAGAAGCCTGTCAAGGGCTAAGACAGCCTACTATCTACAGCCTGCACCATGTTCCTTTTACATTATCTTTGCAGATGGAGTTCTGCATAGCCGACGTCAAGAAAGGATGAGTGGGCTGAAGGAGGAGGCCCTGTGGAGATAGGATGGTCCTGTTTTGGCTCTGAAGAACTGAACAGAACAGAACGAAGTCATATGACTAGGACTTTGAGGGACACCATGGCCAAAAAAGTAACTTTTGCCTGAGTAAGAGTTTAAATATTTAAATATTAAAGCACACACTCTGAGTATGCTAATAAGATTAATGAAGTTCATGGTACCACATATGTGACTATATTGCTCAATCCTCCACCTAGATTATGCTACATGTAAAGAAGGAGGAGGAGAATAAGATTGGGCTGTATGTAAACCAGGTAGAATTTTCATGTACTTAGTGAAAGACCCAAAAAGATCTTGGAGTCAGTTGGTGGGTTACTCTCCTCTCTTCACAAGCAGGGATGCCTGCTTGGTAGGCTTCTGCATAGGATTATTATTATTACCCAGGCTAACACAATATTATTGTTATTGTTAGAGCTCTGTCACATCTAGTGCTGTTTATCAACAGCAATTCTAAGTCTGTGTTTCTGTTGTTTCAATAAACCAAACTATGTGTGCTATGTGTGAATCCGTGACAGTGAAGGTTCTTACTGAGCACGGCTTGACCTGTGGTTTTGGACTGGTAAATTGCACTATTTGTGAATCTGTGCTTGTGAAAGTTCTTATTGAACACAACCACACCTATAGTGCCATATTGGTTAGTGTCATAAATCAAGCCCAGCCACATTCAGACCCTCTGATCTCTAAGTACCAGCTGGAGTGCAAGGGGTGTTATTTTCTGTCAAATTTCTATATCCTCAATGCGATAGATGAACTATCAATTTTATGCTTATACTGATTTGCATTAATGCTAACATAGCTACTGACAGTGTTCTAGCTTTTTTTTTTGCTTTTTTTTTAAATAAACTATTTTTTCTGTGCACTGATATGTTTTAGATAATTTATAGCTGGTCATTGGGAACTTAGAACAGAAATGTTTTCCACATATTGTTTTGGAACCTTCTCATGCACTAGATCTAAGTACAATCCATTCTTTAGCATGGGGAATGCTTACTTGGCTCCAAAGTCTTAAGGGTGCCTGGCAGTTTTCAGGCTTGTAAGACAGCTAGAAAATCCAGATGCTATTGTCTGCATCATATATCACAGAGCAATATAGCAAAGCTAAGCAAATGACATGCCCTGCTTTTTAAAGAATACCGTTTCTTAGCAACCTATTATCCAATATGTAGTTATAAATAATTTTTTCTCAAATATGTTATGCTTTAAAGTAGTAATTATGCAGAGAGATGTACAATAGTTATACAGGCATGAAGTTTTGCTACAAATGAAAACCTGCAGAGAATCAGAATATCAGGTTGGGAGGGGACCATAAGATTCATCTGGTCCAACTTTTCTTGGAAAAAGCATGGTCTGAACAAGATGGTCCACGTGAATCTTAGAAGTGTCGAAACGTTTGGGCATCCACCACTTTATGGGGAGATTGTTCCAGTGGCCAATTGCTCTCACTGAAATATTTTCCTCTTCTGTCTAATCAGAATCTCCCCTGGATTAACTTGTACTCATTGTCTTTTATGTGTGACTACTTGTAAAAAAAGGTCTTCATCTTCTTTGTTTGCATTAGAAGCAGGCTTTGCTTTAAAGGTTTCACGTCATTGTCCCACACCTCTTCGGTGATCTAAACACAATATATCTTATTAACCTATAAAAAACCCTTCATTTTTCCTTTCCCACTGTCCTGCACGAGGGAGCCTCTTCTCCCTGCCTTCTTGATAGCACCCCAAGAATCTGCATTCCTTCCCAACCTGATCTTTGCAGTCATATGGTTCCTGGTAAGCCTGCTCCTCCTTCCGTTGTATGACTCACGCAGAGGTCACTATATTCTCTTTCCACAAACCTAAGCTGTATCCTACTTGCAGCATAGTTCCCCCTTCCTTCTGCTCCACAACTCAAACTTGCCAGACACTGGTCCTTAGCCTGATCTACAGAGCCAGCAAAAAAGGGCACAAAGTGAGCCATGGTCACCTTAACCAGCAGTGGCCTGCAAACAAAAACTTCACAGAGACGACATGTCCCCCACTTGCAATCTAACACTTTGGCCCCTTCCTTTGCCACATGACCTGATAGTCAGGCAGCCTATCCTATGACATGTCACACCAGCTGTCTCTGCTGTTGGGTAATCCACCACAGAGCACCAAGGAATACACTGCAGATCAGCACCCCCTGTCACTCCTGACTAACTTTAATGCTACCCCATTTTTTTTCATTCCCGAGTCTCTACAAAACAGATTGGTCAGAAGGAATATACAAGTAATTTATATTGGAAGGACTCTCTATATACTAAGTGTTGTACAAATTTAAAAAAAAGGGAAAAAAAAGGAAAAAAAGGACAGTTTTATTCAACTGGTAAGAAGTCTTTCATAGTGTGCACCAACCATAGAACACGGGACAAAACCCAACAACGGGCCTAGAAAGGTTAACAGTCCCTTTTTGAGACCGGCAACATGGAGCCCATTCACCTAAAAATGGAAAAGTGAGGTATTCTTATATCTAAATTTACATAAGTAGGTTTGTGGGGGAGAACAATCTGATCCACATCTTGAGGTCTGTACATTATTACTGCATTTGTGAAAATAGCTCTAAAAATAGCTCTGACTTCAGTTTCATATAGATACAAAACTTAGTCCAAGTCTTTACATGGAGGTAAAATAAATATCTCATCTTAGCTACTCAGTTGAAACTGCATTTGAAATTTTTAAGTTATGCTGTGCACTGCTCATTGTGTTGCTTAGTCTCAACAAGCGTTCTTCAAGGCTTAAGTTCTGAGAAACACTGCTCTGATCTCTGTTCTATGTTATTTGTTCCTCTAGTAACTTCAATAATTAGCCATATTCATACCAAATATTCTTTTCCTTTGGGTGCAAATCCTATACATAGCATAAGCTATACAAGCATAACTTCTTATCACCTATGAACTGAAGTCAAAGATTCATGGAGTTTATTATAGCTAGATTCCAAAGGACAAAGTTGAAAGCTTTATAGCAGATAGAGTGAGGCTTCAGTTAATTTCTGTTCTGCAGAACTGAAGCAATGAATGTGAGTACTATTGCACATGCAAAGACAAACAACAATAATGAAAAAGATCTATTTCCAGTAACTTTCATTAGAATGAAGCTATTTTTATTTGCAATGACACCTTAGTAACTGTAACTACTGAAGTAGAAAGGCAGGTATCTCTTAAAGCATACTAGAATTCAAAGAAGTATCAGAATTAATGGCATAATTGAAATAATCTGAGTAGCACGACATAGTGGCTGGCTCTTTTAAAACATGGCTTTGTAGAAGTGAAGATGTTGCATTTCCTAGACCATTCAGTATCTGCACTGATAATAAAGATCAAAGCAAATCAGAAGTTGGTAAAAGTTCTCCTAATATCTATTTTATAATAAGAACAGAATATACAGCTTTGGCTGTACTGTTTTGATCTCACAACAGGGTTCCACACAGAATGTAGAGTTTCACAGTGTAGAACATTGCGCAAGACATAGAAGAATATAGTCTATGGCAAAAGCACTTTTAACAATATAGTTCTCTTGACTTCAGATGTTTGGATGAAAATATAGATCAACTTTTACATTGAATCAAATTTCATGCCAGGAAAATTTTATTTTTTTAAACAAGTATCTTTTAAGAAATAAGTCAAAGGAAGGAAAGCAACACTAATTCATTCTTTCAGTTAGACAATCTAAGCAGGTAACAGTCATTCATCACCCAAATGTAAACCAACTTTTTCAACCAGGATAACAAGTAGCAAGAAAAAGCCACTATTGCTTCTCTATCACAAGAACAGTTACAAACATGACAACCGACAGTGCATTTCGAAAAAATCATGGAAGTTGTGACTTTTATTACTTTGAATCTTAAGAATACATTTCCAAGCATTGAACACCTCACATTTTGCCATATAATAGAATACTCTCACCTACTGAAAACTGCTTGAGCCAAGAGAAAACACTCCAATACTGAAAGAGGAAAACTATATCCTCCATAACACAGATCTCTATACGTCACTAATGCACCACTGCTGCAGCATTTGATCCCATCATAAATACATGTAGTCTCAGAGAAATTCTTCTTTGACCAGGCAAACTCATTTTAAAGATCTTGGACATACATTAAATGAATATGTTTACTCTGTTGTACCACAGTAATTGCTATAAAATCAGCAGCTGAACCTGAGTCTTATATCTGGGACCTAATCACAAGACCATTACTTTCCTGAGAAATCAAAGATGTTCCAGAAATCTATTTGTAAATTTACTGGTTTTGAAATTAACTTTGCTGGAGGGGGTTTGTTCAGTTCTCTAATACCTACTGTCTGCAGAAAAATTATGTTCAGGTTTCCTCTGAATAAAATATAAAGAAGCTGTTCCAAGCACAAAGGCCTCACCCTAAACAACAGGAATTTGAAGAGGTATGCCTTTTATCCAAAGTCATGCTTCAGCTTATACTTAATGAACAATCTATGTGACATCTACTCTGACAAGAACTCCAAGTGGAACATTGTGGAAAAAACACATCCTTGGAGACTTCCAGCTTATCTGTGCATCAGGACTGAAGAAAGAAACAGCAAGTAATGATATCGAGTCAGTGCACAGTATAAAGGTTCTAAAAAAACCAAACCATCAATTGCCTTCTTAAATTATACTTAAAGCTAGAAGGGACCACATGATGCAAACACTTCAAAAGACTGCCACAGAGCATACACGGTAAGTTCCCTACTCACATAAAGCACTTCCTCATATTCATTCTTAGAAGAGGGGAAAACTATCATTCCTTTGTCCACTTTACTTGAGTGAAAAGAGAACAAAGCATTTTTCCATTGATCTCCACTCACCGTTGTGGGGAAGGAACATAAGAAAATGTTTCAATGATTTCCTACCCCTACATTAAATGCTCAGAAAATACAGAACGTTCCATCAAATTTAGTCTTGAAGTTGTCAGCTATTTTCATGGTCTTATTCCTATCCACAGCTCTGATATTGTTTTAGGATAAGAGGAGGGGACCTTGAAGGAAAATGTAACAATTACTAAAAACACTACTGCTTTGTGGTGCTAATAGTACACTACTATCTTACATTATTTCTGTAGTGGAATATTGATTGGAATATTTAGCTTTTAGAAAACTTCAGTCTTACAAAGTTATCACTCACTGACATTTATGTTACACTGAGCTGCGTAGATCTAGGAATGCTAACAATTAATGGCAGTGCTTAACCACGGTAGCACGTTTCTTCTAACAAACTTTAAACTACAATTACATCACCAGCTTTGTACTCAGCAACAAAGCTCCTCTATTTTCACAGTCAAAAATACATTGCTGCCAGGAATATAACCTGAAACAACATAATCAGTCCTTAGTTCAGCGACCAGGACCCATCATCCTGTTGTTTTCATAAACCCTGTTAATGTGCTGCTCTGAAACAGTGCTCTGAAGATTTGCACACTGACTCCAGTACCAGCCATTTAAACCTGTGCAGTAAATGCACTGCAGCAGTGAATCACACAAGCTCAAAATAAGAAACATTAAAATTACTCAATGTTACCAAAAAGTGTAATTAACTGAAAAAACTAAAATGGCTTCCAAAGGCAATTTGAAACCTGAAATTAGTCAAAACATGCAGAGCAGTAACATTAACTCAGTTATTCAGTATTAAGGTTTTTTTTGGTAGAACATTGTTTAACATCTTCAATAAGGCATTTGAAGTTTTGTTTGTTCTTTCAAAAAGATGGCGCATTAAACCACAACATTCTCTGAAGGGAAGGAAACGTTGGAAACTGCTGACAAGAATAAAAATTACTCTGTTGTAGAGAGACAGATAGGATATTGAAGTAGCAAATGGACTGAAAAATCTGAACTCCTTGAGAAGAAAGGGGAAGCCTGTGTTTTCCCACTGTCTATTTGTGCTGCACTCCACTCCTTACTAGACACATTTCTTGAAGTCATGACATCCAGCATTTCAGAACACATAAATCTGTCACTACTCTTGAGTTCAGATGAAAACTGACACACTCTATGCTAGAACTTGGCAACTACCTTCCAGAACAATGGGGTGTATTATGGCATTTCGTACACTAAACGAAGCTTACATGTCCTTCCATACTGAAATCTTTCTAGGATTTCCTGGTCTGTGATTTGGCATATCAGGTAAGAGAATTCTTTTCCTGTCAAGACAGCATGGATTATAGCTCCACAGTTTCATACTCAGTTAACAGACAATTAAAGCCCTTAAGAATAATTCTGGATGCAAAGCTTGTACAGTACAGCCACCTGCAATTACAATTCATACTTTAAATGTAGAAAGACTAAGGTAAAACAACTGTTAATAGAAAAGATCATAGCCATCGAGAGAGTAAGTAGTCTACAAAGCCACATTTATTTGCACATGTACAGAACAAAGCAACAGATGTTATTGTTTTCCATACAAAATGATATAAAAACAGTATTCACCTTCATAGATAACACTATACCACCTTAAGTTTTATTACATACATTCAGAAAGCATTCTTGCACGCACACAACATTAGCATTAGGTAGTCCCAGGTAACTCCAACACTGCAATGTAATTATTCCTAGTGGTATATGAAGGGATCAAGGGTTAGTCTGCAACTAAAATAAAAAGAATCCTGGTTGAGAAGCAAGCTGAAGTCTTTCTTCCACTGGCCACCAAAACAAGGATCATCACTGAACAGATTAACTATATCTAGAACATAAATGTAAATACTACCAAAGCACCTGCAGAAAGCAGGTAGGAGTGGTTTTCCAGACTTGAGCTATCTTGGCCAGTGTTAACATTCCCATTTAATCACTGCTTGCCTATGGACAGGAAATTTTTATAAAACTGAAGGACAGACAGAATTGACTAAGAGCTTGCGGTTACAGAAGAAAACAAAAAGTATAGATTGAAAACAATTACTTTGCCTTCCTACCCAGCACTGGAGAGATTATTTGCTTTACTAGGTCTTAAAATTCCCATTCTTGCAAGGAATAGAGAGGAAAGGCAAAATTTTATATTTCCTGCAATACTGCCTTCCTACATATAATCTAAAAAGGGGAATTTAATTGTCAACAGGACATCTCAAACAATTTATTTAAAATGCACATTTATTTCTACAAAAAAAAAGTGTATGATACAGAGGAAATGACCACATCTACTTTAAAGGTTCACCTATTAAAATATACAGAGGATCTTAATGAGTACAGGATATTTAAAAAAAAAGATGCAAAGGAGTGTTAATCTTTTATTTTTACATTTTCAGGAACTTCACATAATTTTGGTAAGTAACCTTTTACAAAATTATGTAAAAATTACAAGAATGCCTGGTAAACAGTCTGCATTTTTCCAAAAGATTTTTTACAGCATGCAATTCTTAAGGCAGCCTTCTCTTCCTCCTTACAAGGAATCCTTTCACTCAAATAATCTTCTGCTGCAAAGATTAGGCTAAGGAAGCTTGGTCTCTTCTGTTAACGCCTTTTGTCTTTCCTGTCTGATTTACGGTCTCTTTCACTCCGTGAAGTTCTCTTGCCTGACCGACTACTTTCTGATATAGATCTCTTTCTGTCAGACCTCGAACTTTTATCCTTTGAGCTTTTGGTATCTCTACTACCACCTTTTGAGGACTTGTGACTTCTATCTACTCCCGAAGCATCCCTTCGCTTCCTGTCTGTGCTCCTTCTGCGTTTTCTATCTCTGTTATGCCCTCTTCCTCGGCTTCGACTTCTGCTTTCACTACTGCTAGAGCTACTGCTGCTACTGTCCCTGCTCGTACTCCCACTTGTAGTGCTGCTGCTGGTGGAACTGCTCCGACTGGTACTGCTGCCAGTACTGGAACTACTTGCACTGGTAGTACTGCTTGAAGTGCTACTGCTACTGCTGCTGCTGCTACGGTTATGACCAGTTTTGTTTCCTGCCCTACCCCTGCTTCTACTCCTAGTCTTACTCTTACTTTCTGCACTCGCTGTCTGATTCTGCTCTGCCTGGGCTTCAACCACCTTTACAGACACCACAGCATTTTCATCCTTGTCTGTCTGGGGCTCTGTATCCTGAGTGGACTGAGACAACTGAGGTGACTGTGCTAGTGGCACAGACTGTGGCTGAGATAGAACCTCAGCCACAGATTCTGTCTGAGCTTCAGGTGTTTTCTCTTGTGTTTCTTCAAGTTCAGCTTTGTTTTCTGTTTTGATACCTTTCTCCTTCTTGGGAGAAGGAACATTACACACTTTTTCTGGCTGAGCATCACACTCTGTTTCTGGTTCTACTTCTTTGCCATTTTCATTTTCTACAGGTTCTACACTATCTGCCTCATTCATTTCAGCCACATCCTGCTCATTATCCACTGGCTGAATGTTTTCACTTTCCTCTTTTACAACTGTGACCTCCTCATGCTGACCATCCTGTTGCTTGTCATTCTCCCTCACCTCAGTAGACTCTTCTACTTTCATCTCCATGTCATTTTTCTGTTCATCCTCTTCCTGTTCTTTTTCTGCATCGCTATGACCTGAACCTGAACCTGTTTTTCCCTTTTCCTCCCCTACCTCCTCCATCTCTACATCATTGTGCTGATTACCTGTCTCCATCTCTTCCACCTGCTGAGCCACCTTACCCTCTTCCTGCTCCTTGTTCTGTTCTTCCTTCTTTTCTTCATTCTGCACCTCCTGATGTTCTTTTTCCTTCACAGATTGTCTTCTGGGCCTGGCCTCCATTTTGTTAATCTGCTCTGCAAATTCATTTCTCCTGCTTTCAAACAGCGCTAGGGAATAAATGCATAAATAATAGTTAAGATAACCTACAGACACTGAAGTCTATTTACCCTTTAACCATGAGCTAGTAAGTTATCAAATTGTTCAACTTATAAATACTGCAACCTTGTTCTTTCCAAAGTAGCAAGCCATTCATGCAAAATGAAAAAGACTGCTAGTTACCTCAAGAAAACAAAGCAAAGGGGAGAGTAAGCTCAGCTGAGTATTAGAACAGTAAAGCCCTAAATCTAAGCTAACAAAAAGTTTTTGACTTCATTAAAACCAAACCAACCAACAGTATATCAAAATAATACCTTAATTTCCTGGTATTTATCTATTAAGGTTATACTTCCTAAGGTAAACAAAAGATAGTAAAAATAAGCAAAAAGCTGGTTAGGTATAAAGAAAGCTTAATTACTGTAGGCTATCCAGACAGGTGAGCTACCTTCTCTTATCCCCCAACCCCACAAAATGAAGAAAAGCTCATAAGAAAAAACCAAACCAATACATTCTTAGTTTAATAAAAAAAGAACAGTAAGACTACCATCAATCGGAGTATTTTAAATTGTTTTCCAAAAGAAAAATATAGTCATCCTGTGAAACAGAAATGAACACACATTGAGGTAAAAGAAATTATCATAAAGTTCTAATGCTATGCTTATTTTATTAATTCTCAAATGCTTTCTTTGTAAACACCTGCATTTCCTTGGGTCTTCACAGAATCTGCCTTTTCAAAAACTAAGTTGCTGCACTTGGATACATCTGGGTACTAAAGCTAATATAAAGGACTGTTTTAAACACATACCTCTGAAATTATGCACATGCATCTTTTGACTTCTTGTAAGAGAATCAAATTCCATTCAATATAAAAATAAGTCACTGAAAGAGTAATGTCCACTTGTGATGAACACCCATGAAAGATTATAGTTTGTCCTAAGCATGAAATTCTTAGTATTTAAGCAGAGATTTAAAAGAAATTTGTATGGCCAACAAAGGGAGGCAAGAACAAGGGCCTTTGTATCACGAAGACCACTTACCATTCATCTTTTTCTGTGACTCTTCCATCAGCTTCTGTGTAGCAGGACACATTCTGCCAGGTATGTAGAATAAATGAGGTTTTGTTCTTGTTCTTATGTATTTAATTATTTTAGCATTATGTTCATTCCATTCTTCTTGCTGAGAAAGGAAAGAAAATAATCCTGAGATACACAAGAATAGTTTAAACAAGAGAAAGATCAAGAACAAAACAAAAACTCACCAACTGAGCAAGCTCAACCTTTTGCTCCAATAACCGCAGCTCTGTCTGTTTAGCACGTCTTTCTTCAAACAGTTCTCGCCTCTCATTTTCAACTTGCTTTCTCTCTTCCTCTGCCTGCACTTCAAGTTTTTGTTCAATTTCTTGTCGTCTCTTTTGCTAAAATAAATGAAGTACCATCTTAATCTTTTTCTACATCAAGAGAGTGTTCTGGTTGGATCCACTTAAAAATTTTGAATTATTTACACCATTAAAGGCATTCCTAAAAACACATTAGGAAATACCTCCTGAACTACAGCTAATGGAAGAAAAATGTGTCACTGCTTGCTGGCACCTAATTTTTTGTTGGTTTAACTGTACAGTTATGGGGCCCTGTGAATTTCTGTCTGCTTTACTATCTTTCAGTTTGGATTTAAATTTTCAATATAAGCTTCAACAAGTTGGGTTTTTTTCCCCCAGTGGCAGAAAAATAAAATAAATACATTTGAGGTATCAGGGAAATCAGGTAAATTTCCCACTTGGGAGAGAAAAAATTCAACTCCTCCAGAAACCAATGAAGGACTGCAGACTGGTGTTTGTGACCAACAAAAATTAGATTGTGAATACTTCCAGTATATTAATTGCTAATTATATATGTTATTACAATCCAGGAATGCACCATTTGTATGCCCTGGACTGCCATGTGCTCAGATTGTACAATAGTTGTCAATAAAAAAATAGAATTTACTGCCTGGACAACAAAATAGCTGTGTCATAAAACTACTCAGGCCTCTACTTTGATTTACAGCAAATTTGTATGTATGAAGAAAAAGATCTCTATATGGGTTCTCAGAAAAATTTTGCAAGGAGCAGTAACTCCTCAAAGTCTCTTTGTGCAATCACATACTACTGTAAATTAGACAGGGACTCCATGTTTCTAGACCATCCTGATAAATAGTTTTTTGTTCTAATGCAAGCAGGCAAAAGTGAACTTTGGTCTTATTTGCCACATGACAAGTTAGCTAAACCACCCAAATACTGAATCTGAAAGTAATCAATACCAGCAATGTTAGTCAGCTCTGCTGACACTGTATAGAAAAGGTTTTAAGTTTAAATCTATCTGCTTCAACTGGACTGCTGAAATTAGAACTTTTAAACACTGCTTTTTAATGTAAAGGTTATTAGTGTTAACTGAATAACCCATTTAGTGCAACAGTAAACAAATACCATAGCACTCAAAAATTAAAAGGGCATACTAGGAATAAAGTTACCACCATCCCATATACAAGTTTTTTTAAGTAATCACTAAGCTGTGCAAAGCCTTTGCTTCAGTACAATCACACACTTATTTATTAAAATCAGAAATTCTGGTTATCTGTACTGTAAGGGGAAAGGCATTTCTAGACAGATAGCATAACCAACCATAGATTTCTGTATACTTGGTTATAATTTAAACATCTGGAACACACCAGGGTAGGCACTGCTTCAGCAATACCACATCACTATTATTTCCAGAAATAGCCTGTGACCTCTTAAATAGTTACCTGATTAAATTCCATTTAACATTGCCTTTTTGCTTCCACAAAGGTCAGAAATAGGGTTACAAAGTCATAGTAAGAACCCCTTTCCTGCCTCCCACCCCCATCACCCTCCATTAAGACAAACAAAATCCTACATGCACTCTCACCAATTTGCTGCACCTGCAACCTACACTGTAGGGAATTTGCATTCTTACTTGAAATAACCACACAATTTTGCTTTATTATTTACAATCTGATAGAATTTAAAGTAAGTACCCTCTCAGTAGCAATAGCAACTGTGGACTCCTGTTTAAATTTTTGAAGAGTGCCCATCAACAAGCCAAATATACGTCGATTCCTGAAAAAAAACAAACCCACGACAAAAAGAAATTTCAGATTCAGCTCAAGTACTAAGATTTTTATTTGCATAAACAATCAGAGAAACTTTCCACCTCAAAGATACTTATTTTTAAAGGCTCGCTAATACCCAAGGCCATTAGCAACAGAAGACATACTGACTGTGCCAGCAGTCCAGGATATAATTTACAGTGACATATCATTTTGCCTACGAGTAAGACACAGCTCTTATCCGTAACACAGAACAGCCAGCACCGACAAAATTGGAAGCCTGCACATTTTTCATCTGGAAATAATAACACTAAAGAAATATTTTAAAAAATCTTAAAGCAGAGAGTACTGAAGAAAAAACAGTCAAGTAAATACAGTGTGAGCTATCAGTAGGGCAGCAAACTGGGTTTTCTGAAAAGCATACACTCCCCTGTCCACAATCTGCTTAGACTATTATGGAAAAATGGAGCCACAGGGGAGTGAAAGCTTATCTATCACAGCTGCCCAACAATGAGACACTGCACTGTGGGATGAAACCAGAACTGCTCTCATCCAATTAGGTGTTGTTTTGAGAAAAATAAAATTCTTCAACAAATTCCCTTCTTCTGAGCAAGAACTAGTTTCTTGACTTTCACCTTTTCTTTCTTTTCATTCAATCCCAAATTAAGTCTTTACAACAAGAGGCAGACTCTCTTATTTGCCTTGAACTTTTACCTGATTAAGAAAGGAAATGCTACTGTCTTCCCTAAGTACCACTATTTGAGTGGCACAAACCTCACATGGAAAGGTAGAAGTATATTAAATAGCAGAAACAGGAACAGATAAAAAATTGAAATCCAGAGATCACTGAAAATGTATTTGTATATGAATGACATCCCTGAAGACACAGAGCAAAATCAGTTCAGTGGATGTTGTCCTCTTAAAGAACCTCCATCCACCACAAGTCATAGAGACGAATACTGGTTTTCTCATCTCCCTAGAGACTACTGAACTGAGAAGCAGTAAAACTACAATTCTGAGGGAACAAACTTTTAGTGCCCGAAGCTCTAGAAAGTTCAGTAAGAATTTTTGAAGTCTCCCTCTGAAGGAAATGATTACAACCTAGCAAGGGAAGCAAGAGCAGACTATAAGTGGGGTTATAACTGAAAGAAGCAAGCAAAGTGCCAGTCTTCTGTGCCAGTTGATCTGTGGGGACTTATCAGAGAAGCTTTCTATAGTTCCTTATTCCAGTTCTCATTCTCCTGTTTATTTGAGGCATAATTATTACTGCACCAGGTGACTTGCAGTCTGAAGTGGATGGAGTCCAAGAGGTCAAACACAGTTGCAAATTTGATTTTCCAACACCTCTCACCAACAGAGCTGCATTTCAGCTAGAATTTTAATGAGCTACCCCTGAGACAAACAAAATATAGGAAAAAGGAGATATACATAGGAGGAATCTAAAAAGCAGCAAGCAAAATGAAGGTAAGACTGCAGACACAACAAGAAGTCAAAGTAGTAAGAGAAAAGAAACATGATGGAACTATTGCATTAAAAAAAAGAGGCAGAGGGAGTGAGGAACCATACCCAAAACCCTCCTTCAACCAACAAAATAAATGATGAGCCAAGACAGCTGTAATAATCCAAGACATTAAGCGACCAATGAAGCTACAGATATTTCTGTCTTACTCAAAGGATGTTAAAACAGCACTAGCAAACCTGTTCCTGCAGGTGGCCTGAAAAGTAGAATCCCTCTCAGTTATGTGATGTGAACAATGCACATGTTGCTGCTTGTGAAGTATTTTGAGAGAATATTTTTTAAATTAAACTTTATACCATTATGGTAACTCTTCAACGTAGTCTGATACACAACAGCTTGTGTGCAATACCTTTTACATCTAAAGCTACTTCCTATGGTAAAACTCAAAAGTATCACGTTAGTGTAAAAGAGATTTCTGCATACCTCTGTTTTCCTTTCTCATCCATATTTTGATCTTGTATAAGGTCTCGACGTGTTCGCTCTTTGGAGGTAGCAACAACAGAAGATGGCAACGCTGGCTACAACAAAGAAAAACAAACTGCTTTGTTCATCATGTTGCAGGTAGGTTTCTTCTTGCACAACTCCATTTAGTATATATTACCTTTTTAATATCATCATCCTCTGCGTCGCTTTCTTGGCGTGATTCTCTTCTTGTCCGACGTTCTCCACCCAGCCTGAGGAAGAAACATAGTGGTCATTAGAGAACGTGTATTTAGGAGAGAATCTCTTCCAGCATGAGAAAAATACAAGCATGTCTAGCCAGAAGAACCAACACTTTGGTAAAAATCCCCCCACTGTTCCAACAACCAGTAAGTAACATTTTATAGACAGAAACTACTGTTGGTGAAAATCAGTGACACAAAACAGTTTAAATTTTAATACAACTTGCAGAGTAATAAAAACAGAAGAATCTGCATAACTACCATCTTTGACTTTTAAAAATACATTTGGAATTTATTTCTTCTTTTAAATGTTTGTGCTTTTCCAGAACCTCTAAAATGGCTTCTGCTGTAAAGGGATCACTAGACAGATTTAAATGCATTGACCTGGAAAGGTTGGTACAATTTCTTAAACAGGAAGTGCTATGTAAGTTCCCTACCGAATACCTGTGGGAAAGAGGTAGACGGCTTACCACTTGAGACATGGATGAACTAAGGCTTTAACAAAGAACAGCTTAAAATAAATAATTTAAATAAAGTAAATCCTAAAATAAATAATTTAAGTTGAAGTTATTTTCAGCCTTCATTTTCAGCTTTGTGGCACAGCACTTTCCTGTTTCCCAGCTTCATTTTCTGCTAACTCAAGAATTCCAAAGCAAGCTTTGCTTTGGTCAAGAACTACCATTGCATGCTAAGTGCCCACAGCACTTAAGCTCACTATTATCAGTCAGACAATCTGATGGATTTGCATCCAGATATGAAAGCTCAAAACCTGAGTCCATTGTCATATTGCCTGTCGTCAATTTACTGAACAGGAGATCTCTGTCATAATTCAATTTGTGTTCACTGCAAACAAACGTGACTACTAAGAAGAATGTAATACAGCAGACTGTACACCAAATAAAACAGAAAATTCCAAGGATCTTCATATTGCTATATCTTTGTATTATTGCTACCATCTTTATATTGCTCTGTGGTGAAAAAGATTTCACCACAGTGATTTGCTATCACCCAAATTATTTCCAACACGTCTTGAGTATGTCATCTCCAAATAAGACAGTGAAAGTCACCGATTATTAGCAATTATTGGTTTACTATTACAAATTCTCATTCAGAAAAGCAGGTTTGCTGCATGAGTTTTTCCACTCACCTACTGGATGCACCTTCAAGATCCCTCTGTTTGGCTGGGGGTCCTCCTCCACTATCCGAGAATCCACGCCTAAAAAGAAAACACTTGTGGTCTTAGAACAAGTTAGGTTAATCCCTAGACCGCCTTGAGTCTGCACAATTGAACTATAATTTGGCTTTATGGTCATGATTAAACATAAATTTTACACAGCTCTATCACCATTTACTGTTAGTACTGCAGTGAAGTGTTCAAACATATTGACTGCGAACCAACTAATTTCACCTTGAATTTCTGCACTTAACTGAGTACCTACACTGAAACAAGGATCCCATTTTGTTCAAATGATCTTATCTGCAGTAATTTTCAAGATGTGGTTTTATCTACACGTATTTTAAAATCCCTCCTGGAGCACCTACCAGTTTTTTAGTCACCAAGAGACTGATCTTGAATGATTTCAAAGATAAGGTCCCAGCCACCATACAATAACTCCCTTCATTTTGACACTTCCTCTTATTTTTCAGCCTAACAGCCGAGAATGTCGAGGAAAGCCACCCATTTAAACTTGCTGCAACTCAGAATGAAAAGGCACTTTAAATTTAACCCCCAAAGCCCTGTAGCGCAGCTCTGGTGCCCATTCGAACAGAACCGCAGCGAGCAGAGAAGGCAAACGAGGAACACACGACACCCAGCGCAATGGCAGGAACCACTGCCGGAGGAAGGATGGATGAAACTCCACTGCCCGTTCTGCGCCTCCTTACCTCAGCAATAAACTCCCGCGCCCTCTACCTCCACCGGGGCCTGTGAGGGCTAACAGCCTGTTTTGAGGGGGCCTGGAAGAGACGGTAAGCGCTGTTAGTGCTGCCCGCCCGGCCCCCGGGGCGCTGCTGCCCGCCCGGCCCGACGTGCCCGCGGCCGTTCCGTCCTGCGCTCCGCGGCCGCGCCCCCCGCCACGGGCAGAGCTCCCCCATCGCCGCGCCAGCGGAGCGGGGTCGGCCCGCAGAAGGACGCGGACACCCGCGGCCGGATCCGCGCCGCCCGCCCTGCAGGCCTGACGTGCGCCCT
>VZTF01000398.1:715963-738474 GCA_013397755.1 Cnemophilus loriae
CCATCCCGCCCGCCGCGCGGCCTGGCCGGGCCCCGCGCGAGGCACCGCTGGGAAACGGGGGGAACAGGCCCCGCCCACCCCGGTGGCCGCGGGCCGGGGCGGCGCAGCCAATCGCACCGCGGCGGCCCCCTCTGACCGCCAATCACCGCGCACGAGAGGAAAGGGCACGCCCCCCAGGGTGGCCGGCCAAAAGCGCTCACCAATCACAAAGCCCGAGGGCAGACTGGCAACTCGGCCGCCCAACTAGCGGAAGGCTCTGCCTGCCAGCTCGACGAATCAATGAAAGGTGCCGCCAGAGTGACATGGCACAGAGCTAATAAGAACTCAAGCATCATTTGCTTGTAGCCCAATCAGGAAGCCACTTCGAGGCCGCTTGTTTCCACCCACCCGGGACACATCCTGCTTTCCCACTCTCGATGCGGCCGAGGGGCCGGCACGCGCGGCACTCGGGCGGGGGCCAATCACCGCTGCGCTACCAGAGGCGGCCGTGCCCGGCGAGCCAATAGGCGGGGGCGTTACTTGTCGCTGGCTGGGGTGGCAGCCTCACGGGACCGCTCCTGCCCTCCCATCCAGCCGGGAGCGGCGTGGCAGGGAAGTTCCGTAGGCCGCGTTATTCGTGGCGCCTGGGGCGGCGGCGGGGCTTTAAACCACGCTCTTCCCCGGCAGCAGCCGGCGCCGCTCTGTGGCTCCCCGCGGCGGGCAGGGGAAGGCACGGGCGCTGCCTTGAAGGCAGTGACACGCACGCCCCGCCTGGCTCCAGCAGTAGGGTGGGCGGGGCAGCTCTGCCGGAGGGGCGCGCTTGATCCCCGGCTCCGGCCCTCGCCCGGGACCCTGGGCTGGCAGCGCCGCTGCTCTGGAGCCTTAACGCGAGAGCCCCTTTCCCGGCGCTTCCCCGGCAGGAAGAACCGGCCCGGCCGGCACTGCTGGGCCGCCCCGGCTCGGCCGGGAGCTCCCGCGGGTGCCCGGGCCCGCCCGGGAGGGGCGGCGGCTCCGGCGATGGCGGACGAGGCGCTGTTCCTGCTGCTGCACAGCGAGATGGTGGCGGGGCTGTACCGCGCCGCCGAGCAGGGCGAAGGGGTGAGTGGGGCCGGGGCAGCCCCGGGGCCGCCCGGCAGCGGCCGGGGCTGACGCTGCGGCGGCGGCGCCTTGTGTCTTGCAGGAGAACGGGCGCTGCACCACCAAGCTGGAGAGCATGGGCTTCCGCGTCGGGCAGGGGCTCATCGAGAGGTGAGTCCCCGCCGGGCCCTGGCAGCGCCCTCGTCCCGCTCCCGCAGCCGGCGGGCGCTGCTCGTTCCTGGGGCTTGCACCTCGCCGGTAAAGCACATCTGCGCGGGCAGTGTGGTGCTTCGGGTGGACAGAGAGCGCGTTCCTCCTGTCATCAGTTGTTCTGGCATCTCCTGTTTTCGTATCTCATTCTTGTGGGGACCTGTGTTTGCGTACCACGGGGACAGTTTTGGAGTGTGTTGTTTTCCTAGTGCTTCCCGTCATGAAAACCGAATCAGGGTATATGGTTACTTTTAATACTTGTAATTATCTTTAATTCTACTTTGTGTAGACTTCTGCATGTTTCCTGCTTCTGGTACGTTTTATGACTTTATTCTCCTTCTGATTTATTTCTTAGCATAATTTTATGATTGGCTGTTACTCTATTTCGTTTTAGTAAGGTGCTCTCAGTCCTTGCAACTTCGCGACTGAGCCCTTTGGGGATCCGCGGTGCAACTCCAGCGCCCTCGTTCCGAGGTCATGTGGAGACTCTTGAGTTTCTGAAGTCATGCTTTTATGGAACAAAGTGGTGCTTTAGTGCCAGATAAAGACCCTCAAGGAAGATAAAGGGAGAGAAATCTAAAATAAGCAAGAGAAGGAGATCCCTTTTGAAAAATGGGGACAAGTTTTACATGCTTGTTCCAATGTTAGAGCTCTTTTGCATATTTGAAGTCCTTCCAAGGAGTAGTATAGGTGTGAGCATTTTGTTTATCTTCTATTTAGATATTTTGTTGAAGATAAAACTGATGGAGCACTTTCCACCTTTCTGTATGTCAATTGTGTTTAATAATCATGGAATTAAAACAATTTATTCTGCTATCGTATTGCAGATATTAAGATAACACTGTTGCTCTTAAGTTAAAATACTTGATGAATGCACAGTGAAGCTAGAACGATGGTTGGAAAACCAATTTCTATAATAACCTCAAAAATTATGCTGCATAGTACCATTTAAAAAAATTGTTTAATTGGTCAGGTTATGTGTGCCATCGTTATTGATATATTTCTCACTTATCTCTTAGGTTTACAAAAGACACTGCCAGGTTCAAGGATGAATTAGATATTATGAAGTTCATCTGCAAAGATTTTTGGACAACTGTATTCAAAAAACAAATAGATAACCTAAGGACTAATCACCAGGTACTAATGCTGTAGAATAAGATTTAACTTAGAAAATTGGTGAGGGTTTTGAGTTACTAGTGCATTTTTTGTTTTTCTTGGTCTAGAATTAATTACCAGATAAGAAATCAAAAATATTCCGTATTTGTTTTGTTTAAAAAGCGTGTTTTTCAATATTCATATTATCATATAGAATACATGCAATACATTGTCATTTAGAATACAATTTAAGAGTTGCCTGTGATGTCTTTATTGCCACCCTGTTTGAAAAGACTAAATGTTTTGAATTTCATATGCACCATTGCAGAGTTACAGAAGGGACAGTAACGATTACAGTTGATTAACATTTAAACAAGAACTTTTTAATTTATCTCCTAATAAATGTTAGTAAAAAACTAGTGAAAAAGTGATGTTACTGTCTTAACATCTATTTAAATAGAATGGCTGCGGTGAAGTGATTTTTTTACTTTGAAGAATATTAAAGTTTTCAGCAGTTGGTTGAGACAGTTGTACTCTATTGAAAATACTTTTATAAGAAACAGCTGAAAAACTTCTCAGATTTGCATGTTGGTGACATTGCGCTGTATCCATGTGCTTTCCTACATCAACAGCTACAGTTCTTAAAGCCAGATCAAAATAACTTAAGGAGCCATTTTACTGGAGTAAAAAATCTTTTTCCTATTGAATGACTTGGTTTTCTTATGGCCATTTTCCTGTTGTGTCAAATTAGGTAGAAGGGAATTTGTACAAGGATTGTGCCAAATAAAATAGGTTTTATTTTTCAGTGACTTGCTTATCAAGTAATAACAGATAATAATTACCCCAGAAATCTGGAGTTTTCATTCAAAGAAAGCTGCAGTAGTGAGCTTAAGGTCTTAATTGTATATGCGGCCTTAATTTAAGTTCAAGGCTCATGAAATTCCAAAGTAGCACAGTCAGTACCAAGGAAACTAAAATGGCAGGTGTAGATAAAGCTATACTGTGCTTATACTTAATTTATTAAGATGCATATTGTTGCACAAAATTGTATTGTAGAAAACACCAGACTTTGATTGTCTGCTGGGTGTTGTTGCATGTACTGCTATTAAGAATAATAATTCCCACTGAATTTGAGAATAACAATAGAGAGCAAAACCCAATGCAGATTGAGATTTGAATGTAAAAATCAGTATGCATTTGATATATTACCAAAGACTTTCTAGTATGGAACTATTTTTTCTGATCACCGGAAGGACTCTTCCAAGAAGAAATGTACATAAACATTTTTTAGGGTTAATTGATCATATTATTATCTAGGGGTTTTGTTGTATACTCACAATTAAGTATATTTTCTTTTGATATCCCTTGTAAGTAAATAATACAATTTAAACTTAAATCATATATGCCTTTCTCTAAAATTTTATTTTTCAACCTAAGATCATATATATTTTATCTACAACTCAAATCCATTCACAGAAAATGCTGGTTCCATATTACTGCACATTTAACTAAAACCCTCAATTTTTTCTTTTTAAACAGGGTATTTATGTCCTTCAAGACAATAAATTTCGTCTCTTGACACCAATGTCTGCAGGAAAGCAGTATTTAGAACATGCACCAAAGGTACCGTTTGATTTTATATATGGGGGGTCTACCAGTTTGATTTTAATTACCTTGATCTATTAATAATAACTTTAAATTTTGTGATTAAATAGATACAGACTCTTCAAAAGGGCAGCTAAAGATAAGTCTTCAGAACCTGTATTCTTTTTAAAAAGGCACCTCGTTTTAGAACAGCAGATTTGATTTATAGTTGAAAACATGGTCATGGTTGTTGTGAAACTTGCTTCTGTTACATTTGAGTTACTTCACTGTGAAAGCTTGTCTGCCACTGTCACACAAATTCTTTCTCTTCGGAAAGCATGTGTTTTCAGAAGCTTTTTGAAAATTCCCAGAACACATTTGGAAGATGCTATTTGTTACCTAAAACAAGCTTCTGAGATGATATGAACGTTCAGAAAGATCTTCCACCAATTAAAAATAGTTTTGAGTGCAGATGCTGAGTTAGGGTAATAGTTCAGATAAGTAAAATCCGTGCCTCTGCAGAACCTACCACAGAGCACTTTGGTTCAGGTGAATTAAGAAATGGGACAGTTCTATTTTATGGTTTCTTAATTATTGATCTTAGTCCTCCCATTTGGCTACTGTCCTTGGGATTTTTTGTTTTTGTGTTTGATGAAACATTTCTTCTGTTTTGCAACACACATTTTAAATATCTGCAGGCCTTTGTATTCTAAGGTATGGCCTGTGGAAGAATGCTGTCTTGGTCTGTTTCTGCTTTGTTGACTTTAATACCAGTTGCTAATTTCAGCCAAGTCTTAGGAATAATTGTTTTAAGAATATTAAGTTCCTACAGGTTTAATAGAAATAGAAAGTGACTCAAAATAGTGCCTCTAATGAGAACAGTCTGTGTAGTGAGCTCCACTCTACCAAATACTGGAGCTTTCATCTATTAGAGACCTGGCAAAGTCTCTCAAGCATGGTAACAAAACCTCCATGATTTTCTGTTGTCCACCTATTAAGTCTTGTTCTTGAGTATTTAGTTTCAATCTTTCTCAACAAGCTTCACTATTGACACTTATTTGAAGTGCAACTTTGTATTTAGTATTTAGCATTCACCTGTGGACTAATCAGAGGAGGCCTATCGAATCTGGGAATAAAGAGTATTGTAACAGCTGAAGTTTCATCAATGCCTGCATGTAAGTAGTACCTGGAATATTCAATTATTAGCTCACTTGGTAACTTTCCTGACTGACTTTGTTGCTGTTATAAGCATTTTTCAAGGTGGGATTTGTTTGAAGCTGCTGGGCCATAGGAGTCCATGTGAACTTCAGGATATGGCTTGCCACTAAATCCTTTAGTATTTAGAAAATACTGACAGAGGATAAGCCTCCATGATGTTGAGTGGAAAGCAAAACTAAAAAGTTTTATTTACATTTAGAAGCATCAAATATGTAAGGATGTGTGTCCAGAAGGTTATTTGCACAAGTGAAGATCTTTCTCTATAGGAGTCATTAAGAATGAGTAAGTGAAGACCATTGTAACTACCTAAGCTGCTCAATTAAAAATTTTCCACAGACTTTGCACAAGTTTTAGGTTTAGCTGACAAAACTTCTGTGATGTGGGACATGGTCAACTTACAGGAAAAAAAGAAAAGAAAAAAGTTTTTCAGCATAGAGTTAAAATTTAAATGCTTAATTTAAATAATGGCTCAACTGCTTACAATTGAACTGTAAGATTGAAATGTTCCTTACTATTTCTTTGAAAAAAATTATTACAAGAAAATAATTACTTGGAGAAATAACTCTAACTGTAATAATGTGATCTGACTCTGCTTTTCTTGCAGGTAAATTTCAGGTGATGATACAGAAGATGTAGAGCACATTCAAATCTGAGTATCTACTTTAAAAAGCCTTTGTGTGTGGATTCAGTATCTTGGCTCAGTCTTGTATATAACATGTAAATTATAGCAGTGTGCAGTACAATTCCAAAATATATAATAAATGCTCATTGAAATAACTTAAAACTATGCTTGTGTCTTGGTATGAAATTTATTCTATACCAAAGTAATAATGTCCACATGGTAAAAACCGTGTACTCTATATAAAGTTTTCAGCAAAATATTTCAATTACCAAAAGAGCCTGGAAGACCAGAGGCAGAGTTTGAGAACAGAGAAAAATCCTGACCAAGACTAAATTTGAATAAGAAACTAATGTGTGTTGTGTTGCCCAATGTGAATGCCCAACTGCTACCTTTCCCTATTCACTCTGAACTGGGAGGCAGCGATTGCTTTTGTATTTCTTTGATGGAGCCATTAACACGTGAGCCAACAGCATTCATTAAAGATGTTCGGTGGAGACCTTTGTAGGAATGTAGTTTGGGGCAGTAGAAGAGAACTTGTTTTTACATAGTTTAACAGGTTTTCCCTGAAACTAGCATCTGTTCCTTGTGTCAGAATGATTTTATGCCCAAGGTTGTCCATACTGGCCAAAGAAGGAAATTTGTTCTACCTTGTTGTGCATAAACTCAATATTAATGTAATTGTTTTTAATTGCTAGCTACGGTTCACTTCTGTAATGAGTGTGCACGAAGATGATTAGGCCTGAGAGAAGCTATAAAGAATCTCTTCAGGACACTGGGATTTGCTAGATACTACTTGTTACAAGATTTGCATAACAATACATATCTTGCTTTAGGTAAGCATGAAAACATCTTGTTAAAACTTCTAAAAAATTTGCTGTAAGACTTTTTTGTTGGCAGGTTCAGGCCTTATACTTACCTTCAAATGCATCATAACAGAAACTTACGGTGTTTATTCAGAAGTGTGAGCATGCCTTGTGATAGATTTGGTTTCTGGTTTTGAGACCAGCAAATAGTGGCCTGAAAAATTAGAAAAGCTGTTTTGTTAAAATAGCACCTTTGATATAAAGTTACCTTCTGTGTTGGGAGAAGTATATGTTGTACAGTTGCATGGTGGGCAAGAACAGTGGAAAAACTGTTCTGTAAGTTCTAGGAAAAGTCTGAAGCTTATAATGGCTCAAGCCTTTTCTAGAAAGCTGTCACAAGCTGTCAAGACAGATTATAAATGTGATCACTAGGGTTTTATTATGCTTGAGCTTAAGGTGTGACTGAGTTCTCATCTTTTCAGGTACTGTGAATGGTAGTTCAGATTAGTTGTAGCTGAATAACTTCACAGTTCTTGGAAACCCGTAGAGCAAAATTTGAACCAGCCAAATGCTGTCCAACTTTTTACAGAACTAGCAGAGGTGAAAGTAACTACAGTAGTACGGTACTCACTGGAGATTCACAGTTGGATTGAAAACCCTGGGTTCTTACCCTGGCAATTCAGAGGAAGATGGTGGTTATTCACCTTTATAATATTTGTTTGGAGTTGTAGGACTGGAGAACTAGCTAGCTAGTATTCTTGCATTTCATAGGTTCTTCAACTGCCAACTCATCCTGCTTTCAACATGTTGAAAATGTTACTAAAGAGACCAGAAATAATTTGCACTGTATGTCTAATAGATGGACATTTCAATGTCATCTCATTTAGGCATCTGCAGTGGGGTAGACACTCAGTATCAACATGTACAAAATCTGTTACTTGCATCTCCAGAATTAACACTCTGTTATTGTAATTCACTGTGGTTGTGCACTTGACACTTAAGACTACCATTCCACATGCAAGAGTGCCAATCATTCCAAGACATATTAAAGATGTATCAGTAACTGGTAATGGCTAATTATTATTTTAAATTGTGAGGAGGGGGGTTTTAATTCTATAATACACAGTAAGCAGATGTCCTTTAATACTGTCTATCTGCTGCTATCAGCTGAATTCATAGTTCTTTTAATTGTTGAAGACTATTAGAACTAAGAGGGTCATGTATGTACCAATCAGATGTTGATCCTCTTGGCAAAGCACTCCATATTGAATATATATAGGTAAGCAAGGTAATGTATTTGTCAAGATAACCATAGAGAAAATAAATTTGTTCATTCTGTTAATAAATGCTTCCACTAAAAGCATTGAATACAGGTGTGTAATTTTCACTGTTTTCTGCAACTGTTAACTACAAATAGTATTAGTACTTAAGAAGTAGTAATGTTTACATTTTAGTAAAAACACTTGTTTCAGTAATGTGCCGGCTGTAGTTGAACTGCTAAGCAGTGCTAGAGCTCAGGCACCAAAACTTGAAAAAACACATTCAGCCCTAACTGTATAGATTTCTGTAGAAAGGTTGCTGTTAAATAATATAGAGTGAGAAGACCCACAATGTTTAAGAACAGTCTTTAAAACTCTTTAATTTTATTTAAAAAGCCCTCAATAAGTTTATTAGAAAAAGAATAATAATTTGTAATGTAACCTCAGACTTCACCTAATAGCAGCGTCCATAGATTACTCAGATCGTAGAAATTTCTAACCAAGAATGTCGTTTTCAAAGACAGGAGCTTGAGAGATGTTGCTGGACACTTCAATTACCACTTTCCGATGATGAGACCGACAATCTCAGCTGAAACTCAGCTAAAGTTATTCACAGCTGTCCCACATGCATTAGCGTGAGGGTGTTCTGAAGGGATTGTGTAATACTTCAGGTCTGAGCAGTGCAGTGTCTTGCTGTTAACTCTGATAATGCTGTTTGTACTGTGGCAATGCAAAATGCTGGATGTTCTCAAAACAGCCTAGGAAGGCTCATCAGCCAGGTCACGTTGATCAAAGTACCTAGGAATGAAGTGGAATATGGTAAGAAACCTCCAATGCAACATATTCCTTACTTCAAGTTGTCCGACCCATTGCTTTCTAGCTCATCTTTTAGTGTTGCTATCATAATTATGGCTTCATGGTTCAGGGGGCTCATCTGAAGAAAGGAGTAAGTTTACTTTACTCTTAGGTTTATCTTAAGTCTTTTTAGCTAAGTATATTTGCTGCATTGGCACACGGTACTTTTATAGAAGTTCACTTTTAAAAGGATTTAGGTTAGTACAAATAATCACACATTTATGCTGGACATACATTAGTGGTTTAGAAGTGTAAGTTGCATTACCTGCTAACTAAGCAGATTATCAAGTTCAGAGCTGATATTTGTTCTTCATTCTTGCTCTCCTGGAAAAGAGAGAAATATTACAACAATTCTTTTGTTATCTGTGTCAAATAGAGAAGCTGTTACATGCCGTGTTATGTGTATTTGTAGTCTTCCTTTCATTCTCAAGCAAACTTAGGACATGCAAAATTAATTATTAAGACTTCTGAAAAATGATCCTCCTTACCTGCTAAATTCACCAAGTCCTCTGCACAGTTATATTAAATCTTACCTCCAGTGCCCTGACTTCTGAACATCGTCTTGCCAGCTGTCGAATAAGGGAGTGAGCTTCAGGTAGCAAAGGTTTTTCAAGGCATGCCAACAGTGCATAAAGCCATCTACCCTGTGAAGATTCAAATAACAAAGTTTTAATTCTGAGCATTTCCTTGAAGATTCAAGCAATTCACGTTATATAGAGCAGGACTGAAGTGTAGGTCTCAAAACAAAATTGCATTCAAGTGCTATATGCTATAATTGAATTTTGAAAACCACATTAGACACTACATGGTAGAGAGTTTTGTGTCTCTAGGTAAGATTCTTGTGAGCACTACTCCTGGGTTTCCTGGCATTTTTTTGAATGGTGGCCCAGATATAAATTATTACAGCTGACACTATTACAGTCTGATGGAAGGATTATTTTAGTAATATCTAAACATTATTACATGGCTATTAATTTTTAACTTCGCAATCTGTGAAAAAACATTCCTAAAGACTGAATGTATGAACTCAGATCTTTATGGAATTAGTGGTTAGATCAGCTTTAAGATTTGCACCACTGTGAAAGCATGTCCTTTGAGTTTTACATCACTGAATTCTACTGCATTCTTACAAACTTAAATTCTGGTACCAGTCTAACTTAATAATTCAATTACAGTGTCTAGTAGCCTTCATTGTGGGACTAACCTAAAAGTCAATGTGCAATTCTCTGCAACACCCTGGTTAAAAAGAAAACAGTCTTATACAGGAAAGGACAGAACATGAAAGGCCTTTAAGTGACCGAATAAAAGTAGTGAAACTATGCTAAGCATCAGGTAATTTTTCATTACTCTTTTGCATTGTGGTACTGAAGGAGATGAGATGCATCCACCAAGGTCTTCTGTAGATATGATGCCATTACACAGCTGGTCAGTCTAGTTGTGGCCAAACTCCACGCCAATGTAGCCGGTCAATCAGGAGTTCTTAGTAGGTTTGATTTGTCATCACATGAATGCAGCTAAGTGTTCTGGTCTGTGCTGCACGTGGGAAAATTAAATGTCTTTGCCAGCACACTGCAATGCACCGCCTCACTAAATTGGAGGTGTTGGTAAATAGTGTGCAGCACCTTGACAGAACCAAAGCTGCTGCCTTCTCTCTCCTCTCCTAAACCTTGATACTCATCAAGCCTTGTGGCTTAAGGTAGTGGGGTGAGTGATACAAAAGGGAGGGGGTTCAGGCAGTACTTTTTATGTCTGTATCTGTTATGTTTTGTAATTTTAGCCTTCCAAAAACAACTGTGAATACTCAGTATCTAATCAAGAAAGTTTTGAAAGTAACAATATGATACAACCATCTAGAAAATTCTTTAGAAAATTAAAATGATTTAATAGAAAACTGCAAACAATTTATTCTTTGTTTAATGCATTCATGTGCAAGTAATTAGAATAAATTAAAAATTACCAGTTCTGGAGTAAATTTTTTCTCTCCAAACCAGCTTATCAGGTATTCTAAGACACTGGTTACTGTTGCCTTCAAAAGAGGAACAGAAAGAGACAATACAGTATCTGCAACATTTTGTTTTGCTGCCCTTCTACCTGAAGGATTTTATTATATAAAAAGTATTTATACTCCTCAGTATTTATTCCAGGTTGAAGTTACATATAAGGGTAAAGTAAATGTTAAAGTACCACTTTTTGGAAAGAACTTTACATGAAATGAAGTAATTTTCTGTGTTAACGAAAAGTTATGGATAAATAGCTACAGATTAGGAAAGAGACTTCACACTGCCTGGTTCGTTGTGTATAATGGTGGCAAGTGGGAAATGTAGTAAAGGAAAGGTAAGTGTGATTCTTCTAGCCTTGCAATGTACATAAAAGTTCACAATCAAATTGAAGTACTACAGTTAAAACATTAAATAAGAAATTTAAAAACATTGTAAAGCACCTATTGGGGCATTCAGCAAAAATTTGAACATTAGATGTGCTATAGAGAAACTACAACAACAAAATACTTTCAGAACTAGTCATGAAAAATCTTTGCTAGTAAAGTTATTTGTAGCTGAATGTGAGATAACAAATACGTGTTTTCCTTTTAAGTGTACAATGAATAGAATTTGTAATAAACAATTGCTTACTCTAGGCAAAGAAAAATAGATAAGCCTTCTGCAACAGAATATGAGAAATAATGATTTAGGCAATGCCACTGTATGATTCTAAGGGGCAGGCTTACCTGATTCATCCTGCTTACAATACTTAGCAAAGGGGGAAAGCCCACCTGAAAAAAAATCAAGTTGGAAAATGCAAACATTATCACAAACATTTTTATTCTAATTTAGAACATACTAAGATTTTAATTTGATGTTCAGACACTTGTAGTGATTTGAAAGTCTGTTCTGAGCTATGAAATTTATTTAAAAAGTATCTTCAAGAAAGTTGAAGGTCCAGTGAAATATCAGAGCACCTTGCTTCTACTGTTACTTGTTAAAGTTTTGTTTTTCAAAATGATGCAGAGAAGAACATGTTTGTAGGTTATCACACATGAGGAGGGTAACCATGTTATCACTATGCAACAAAACTCTAAAGCAGACTATGAAGAAAGCTTCCATTCAGTTCAGTGAGAACAAAGTAGTAACTTTAGCTGATAACAGATAAAGGAACTCTTCAAATTTTGACTGAAGACATAGACTTATTTTCTGCTTCACTTAGTTTCTGCTTAAAAAGAATGTAAAATGGGACTTTCTGGGCTCACCAGAGCCTACTTTCTATTTAGCACAAAGTGGTAATAAATAGTAGGATTGTTTCTGGTAGTTAGTCTAGAAAATAGCTGCTGAAAATTAAATAGAAGTCTTATACTCACCTTCATGTAATCAATTCCTAAATTTTCATTATCAGATAATGCATCTATTTCTGAGTATATTCTCTCACCGAGGCAGAACTTCTTCCAGCCTTCTTCATCCTCTGATTTTGGCTGAAGTAAATAAAAATAAACGAAAACTGTAATACTGTTATCCTGAAGACACTGGAGAAAAGACTTGATAATACTCATAAACTGTTGCATGAAACTATAAAGCAATATTAACTGTAGATTCAGTAACTGGGAAAACAAACCACAGAGCACTGTTATGAATTCTACTCACCATAGTAACATTGCTGTCCAAATGTTGTGACCGCCAGTGATTCCTGTGCTTGTTCAGGCTCTGAGTAATTCAAACAAAGTCAAATCCCAGTTTATCTCTGCAGTTATTTTATCCTAGCCATAAGGGCTCTTCATTATTCTTAAAATGTATGAAAAGTGTATTTTATGACTTTCTATAAATTGGCAGATATATAGCCAGCACAACAGGCTAAATATTTCCCATGCCTCTTAGCAGAAATGTAATTAAAATGCTCATGCTGGGTTTTTGGAAGTAATGTTAAAGCCGAAGGCATTTTGAAGTCTCATATAAGGTTAAGCTGAGGTAGTAAGCTTTAATAGTCTTCTAGGCTTTTCTTTTTAGAACAATCTTGAGAAAAAACCCACTTTGATTTAATCTAAAAGCACACATAAAGCCAATATCCTGTTTCCAACAGTGGTCTGTATCTGTATCAGAGGTCTACAGAATTGTTTGAAAGAAGGCAAGTGTGCTTTCTTAGCACATTTCTTCTACCTGGCAGGAATCCTGTGTAAGACAAAGTGGCCTGCTTAACAGTTACTTGTAGAGAGCTGTAAATGTTCTGTAGCAGAAGAAATTTGTCTCCCACTCCAGTTGTTACCATAGCTGTGTAAAAACCACTAAAAAACGCTCTAAGTAACAGCAGCTGATGCAGTGGTTGAACAAGTGAATTCTGATGCTTTTTTGGTTCTAAATACTTTTTAGGATAGTCTCATACCTCACAGTGTTAATTCTGGCACAGATGAGAAGACAATTGATTTGAGCATAAAAGAAATACCTATACAGTGAATAAGCCTTTACATGTCAGTCTCCTTAGTTCTACTAAAACCCTAGATTATGCCTAATATACAGGATGCAATGTGATCCCTCGCAGAAACGGGCTAGCTCAGTTACTGTTTACAATGTAGATGCAGTAGTACAGATCTACTCCTTCACTAAATTTTCCTCCCTGAAAAAGACATGGTACATGAGCTCATGCAGAGTTCAGTGCTAGAGCAGCAGCTCCAGCTCAGTTGGTCACACCTCAGTACTTGACGTACTCCTAGTGTGCAGCATCAATGCACTGTAAAAGTGCTGTCTGAAGCACTGGAGTTACAAATTATCTCTACCTACATCTTTATTATATTTTCCATTTCATCCTGTTTGAACTGTGCATAGAGAATAGTAGAATCATAGAAAGATTTGGGTTGGAAGGGACCTTCACAGGCCATCTAGTCCAACCCTTCTTCCATGGGCAGGGACATCTTCAACTAGATCAGGCTCAGAGCCCCATCCAACCTGACCTTTAGTGTTTTGAGGGATGGGGCATCCACCCCTCTCTGGGCAACCTGTGCCAGTGTTTCACCACACTCGTTGTAAAAAAATTCTTCCTTATATCTAATCTAAATCGACCCTCCTCCAGTTTAAAACTTTATTAAAACTTAGCTGAACTTAGAACCCCTTACCTTTTGAGACTGCCTAATTTTCTGTTCTCGTGTTATTTCGAGCAGGATGCAAATGTATCAGGAAATATTAAAGTCTGTGCTAACTCTACAGCCTTACAAATATGTTTTACCAAATCAGTATTTCTCCTCATAATGGGTTGCCACCTCTGTCAACAGGTTCCTAAATGGACTGTGTGAATGGACTTTATGAATCTCCTGATGGGTTACAATCCACTTGGTTCTTAGTTAATGTTGAGTTCTGCAAAACATTTCCTGCTAGCACTAGGTTTTAATATAACTGCATAACATCATAGGGGTTTTTGTCCTTCCTCAACTATACAACGTCATTTAATCTAAATATTGACCCATTTTTGTGGAAGGAGAATTTCTTAAATGTGACTCTCAGGAGTTTTATCAGAGGTTTAAAAGCCACACAGTATATGCTCAATTAACTTTCAAGAACTTAAAACGCTTGCCTATAAACATCTATCCTGCTACAAAATCATAACATTTCTATACTAGATATAAAGTTGTCCCCTGTAAAGCACAGGTATGTTCTATCTAGACCCTGCAAGACCCCCCACAGACTATCTTGTACCTGACGAACAGCTGAGAAATTGGCCACTTGCTGCTGCTGCCACTTGAGCGTTGGAGAGTATCCTTCAGGAGCAGGCTGACATCCAGAAATCTGAGAAAACACTGGCAATAATTATAAGGTAAAGAGAGCTTTATAAGAAGAATCCTTAAGAACAAGAGAATCAGTAAATGTTTACTGTTGGGTAAACAATATCCTTTAAATATTCATCTAAGAAACGTAATTTCATGACCACATCCAAGACTGAGTTAAGAATTTGGTTTAGACAAAATATCTTTTGTTTGACTCTTCTCATATGTACATAAGAAGGAAATCTAAGTGTTCAAAATACATCGTCAAAGAATTACTTAAGGTCTTCCTTTCAGCAATTGTTCTGCTTTAATCTCTCTGCTCATAAAAAGCAGGATGTTGTTTCCTTATCTGGGACAGATGCTATCAATCTTAGGCATTCTACTTGTCAAGACAGTAAGCTGAGGAAGACAGAAGACCACGAAACCGTCTAGGAAGTTAAGTCTGATAATTAAGTAGCTATAACCTCTTTAAAGATTAGCGTGAAAGAGTTATTAAAAAAATTAAAATCTTTCTACAAGTGTTTAAGAATGCCACTACACGCAGATGAGACAGATGAAGAGAATGGCTACAGAAATTACAAGGTCATGTCAGTACTAGAAACTTTCTTTGAGCAATCTAGGAGTTAAATCTCAGATTACATTGTTTTCATTGGAGAAAGGCAAAATTGGTCTCTTGAACTATTTGAAAGTAGATTAAAACCCAAGATGGCAGGGCAATGCAACAACAGAAAAATCTACTTCAACAGTAAGGAAAAGTTCCAATACAATATTCCTTCCAAAAGGAAAGAAGTGGTGCTAGAATTTCATCTAACTTCAGGAAAGCTTAGCTGCACCCTTATGCTAGATATAGACTTAAACCAAAAGACAGGTATAGAGATACCTTTCTTCTAAAATTTATGCAGGTTTTATGACAAAATAATTGTAAAATTTAATGCAACATTTGATTTCCTCAGACAGTAAGATAGTCTGCTGTGTATCAAATAGTATGGGGATTATCAATTTAATCAGTTAGAAAGACTGCTGTTACCCAGCAGTTGAGCAGGGGTTTCTTCAAATACAGACATTTAATTCTGTAAATGCTTTTAGAATACAAACATCATTATAGTAACATCTTTTCCCCCTCTTTTTTCTCCTCTCGAAAAGTGTAAAAGCTCTCAAACTTACTGAAATGTTTACTGTCTGCTTCTTTTTCAATTTTCTGGGATCTATTTGTGCCACGACCACGTCAGGACATCGAGCTGCTTCAATCCTACGAAATAGAATCAAGTGGGCTGCATTTTTTCTTTCCTGTAACAGGTCGCTATATGCCGGATGTCTATGAAATACTCATAAAATCATGGAGGGACCAATTAGGATCATTGAGTCCAACTCCCTGCACAGGACACCCCAGAAATCACACCCTGTGCCCGAGAGCGCTGTCCAAATGTTTCTCGAACTCTGTCAGGGCTGGTGCTGTGACCACTTCCCTGGGGAGCCCGTTCCAGTGCCCAACCACCCTCTGGGTGAAGAACCTTTTCCTGACATCCAGCCTAAACCTCCCCTGACGCGGCTTCATGTCGTTTCCTCGAGTCCTGCCACCGGTCACGAGAGGGAAGAGATCGGTACCTGCCCCTCCTGCAGGTATGTAAAACACCGACCATGCCGGCGAAGGGCAGCACCGCACGGCGGCCCTGGCGCGCCCCGACACGAAGCCTGGCCCGGGCAGCACCGGCGGCCGCGCCGCTCTTGGGGGGAGGTGACGGGCTCGCCCCCTGCCCGTCCTTCCCGCCACTCACTGGACGCGCTTCAGATACTCCTGGGGCGTCCTGGGAGGCACGGTGGGGTCGAAATCCTCGGCCAGGTCACAGTCGCCCACGGGCAGCAGCCGCGGCATCAGCTCCTCCACGGCCGGCTCCATGGCCGCGCCGCGCCGGCGGCAGAGCCCGCCCGGCTGCCGCAGCTCTCGCGAGATGTTCCCGCCGAGCCGTGAGGGCGGCTCGGCCCCGCTCGGCCGTGCGCCCCGGTAAGCGAGCCGCGGCCTTGCGCTACGATGTGTCGCGACCTGCTCTGGGCGTCTTGGTTGCCCTGGAAACCGCCGGAAGGGAATAAAGGCAACTCGGCCAAAGAGCCGTGGCAGAAAGGGGTTTGCCGATTCAGTGCCCATCAAACTAGGCCTATTTTTGTGGTGAATAGTTGTAAACCTTCAATAACTTCTTTCATTTGGTTCTGTACCATTATTCTAATACACTGTAGTTTTTGCAAGAGGTTCTTTAAAGCTCACCCATTAGTACTCTCTTATTTTACCTGTGAACATCCAGTATTCATAATACTTGTCCCTTTCTTGAAATGATTTGAGATCTGTGGTTAAAGTCAGTTACATAAAAGTTAATGGTTATAAATTTACAGAGAGTTCCCATTCTGGACGAGTCAATGCCTGAGTTGTTGCTGTATGGGTTTATCTGAAGACTATTGTGTGGGAGCACCCACATGCCAGAAAGCAAGGTAGCATTTGCACAAAGGGGCATTGTTTCGCAGGTAAGGTAAAAAGCGGAAGGATGATGCTGTAATCATTTACACTGTGTATTATGAAATTCCTGTTACACAAAATGTCAATCAGTATATTATCTTTCCTATTAGTTTGGCATGCAAAGTCAGTTTAGATTTAACATTTCATAGTAGTTGTAGATACTTCCAACATAACTTCAAAAAAAAGCAATGTTTTTTTTTTAATCCCCTGCAAGTCTGTATTTTAGTAGTTCTAAATAAACATCTACCGTAACTCCTCCTCTCCAATGGCTTTTGTTTGTTTTAAGGTGTTTCCAAAAGCACCTACGTGTACCAGGGAGTTTTATTTCTGAAACCCGGATCTAACGTCCTAGTTGAGTATGCAACAATTGCAGGCACCACTAGAAATAAAACCTGCTTAGCTAAGCCTACAGTGATAACTCTGGAAAGGCTGACTGATGATCAAGACAAAAACTTTGGTGAGTTCGGCTACAAAAAGTTCATTTCTAATACTTTAGTAATATTCAGAACTTAGTTTTCCTATTTGTTGTAAAGTCAAGAACTATGAACAGAAAGAGAATCCACAGATATAAATACACTTTAAATATACTTTCTATCATTAGATTACTTTTTCTGGAACTTTCTATTGATACTTTTTAAACAAAGAAACATATTTTTAATTATTACAGATAGTCTTCCACAGGTAATAAAATTGTTCGTAACGCATCTTGCCAACAATGCTGATGCATTGGCTGGCAAATCTGACTCAGTGGAGAAAGAGGAAAATGAAACTGGAAATATATATCTTTCTCAACTACTTAGGTATTAAGGAAGAGTACTTTTCCAAAGAAAAGGTGAGGTGCATTAATGGTATGCCCCCTTGGCTAAAAAAAAAAAAAAACCAACAAAAAAACCCCACATAAATTCTGCGTTATGAAAAATTAAAATGCTTTCAATCTACATTCTAATATGGGGAGCTAACAAAATATTTTTCTTACAATGAGTAAATGAGTTTATATCTGTTTTCTACTTTTTTTCTTTCTCCTTGATTTTCTCTGTGGTTTGTACCATCGTAACAGCTGCAAGACTTTTCTTTAAGTTTAGAGCATTGGATTGACTTATTATGTAATGAAATTTAATTGTGCTGAAGACTAATTAAAAATACTGAATATCTGTTATTTGTAGTGAACTTTCAGAGTAGTATACTTTCCTGTTTTCCCTTCTTGCCCTTTAAGGGTCTTTAAATGTCAGTTGCCTCTTTTTCTCTTATTTCTAGAGTTCATCCCGCAGTTTACGCTTTGGGACTTGCATCTTTTTAAGGTAATTTTCTGAAAATGTTTCACAAGGTATTTAAATACTTTTGCAATTATAACACTGAGTCACTTTCTGTGCATCTGTTTGGCGTTTGCCATGTTGTGGGGTTTTGGGGTTGGTCTTTTTTTTCTTTTGAATTCAGAGTGAGGATGTTCCATGTCATTGGCAAGCTCCTGCTTAATACTCCCCCAAATGGCAGTGAGATTTGTGGACGAGGAAATTTAAAATCCCTCCTGTAAATTCTGCTGCTGTTTACCTGTTCATGTTTTTAGACTGAAGAGGACTGGCAAACAATACCGGAGATAGTAATGGCAAAGAAATTCTATCATAATCACATCTGACATATAAGAAAAGAGGATAGGGTTGTTTTAGTGATCTGTATTTGGTTGGTGGTCACAGAATGTTTTCCAAGTTGCAGTGAAGGAGGAAGGATATGGTAGTCAGTCAGCAGAATGTTCTTCAGTCCTCCCCCGTGTCTGCATTAGTTGCACTAAGATATCTCAGGAAAGACAGAGGTTACTGTTCTGGCCTTTCATGACAGGCTTGTTAAAAACAATTCCTGAAACTGAAGAGTCACTATAACTTGGGTTTGGGGATAAAAAACTGACCACACTAACAAAAAACCCGGACGAACACATACATTAATGGCTATCTGATAATTATTGTGCAGATAGTAAACAAACGTATCAAACATTTATAAATATGAGATAAAGGATCGTTTCGGGCTAAAACCCACCAGGAATACAATTTCAATAAATTTTTTCCCCCCAGGCACTCAGAAGAAACATGTAAACAATCTTCCAGATTAAAAAGTTGCCGTAAGTACACATGGTGGAAAGATCCAAACAAGCAGGGTGAGCTCAAGGACTCCCGGAAGCCCGGCTGTTTCGGTCCCGAGAAATTCCATGCCGGACAGAGCAGGAGCGGACAGAGCAGCGCAACCACCGGCGGGGCCGCAGGCAGCCCCGGTACCCGCGGCGCAGCACGGGGGAGCGCTGCCGGCGGGGACAGAAGGCAAAACTGCCCCCGGTGGTCGGGATGCCTTTTTTCCTGAATGGATTTGGGATCGAGATGCAGACGACCGACCTATAGAAGAAAGCAGAACAGGGTAGAGAACACACATACGCGAGCAGGAGCCGTCAAAGCGACGAAGCGACGGTCAGAGCTGTGGGACGGCTAAGGCCGACCCCGCCGCGCTTGCCGGGGACGCCCGCGGGGCTGCCCCGGGGGCGGGGGAGCGGCGGAGCTCAGCCCGCCCCCGCTCTCTGCCCCTTGACGTGGCGCGGACTCTCCCATCAGCCATGTTGATGCGTCGGCAGCGCCGGGGCGGCTGCGAGCCGGCGGGCGGGGAGAGCGAGCACAGCGGCGGCGGCCGAGACGCGGGTGAGCGGGCAGGGCAGGACTGAGGGGGCAGCGCAGGGCGCGGGGAGCCCGAGCTGGCGGAGCTGGGGTGCCGCGGGGAGGGGAGGCGGCAGCCCCGCTCTCCGTGCTGGGAGGCACGGGGGGCACTCCGGGCCGCGGGGCCCCGCACGGCTGCCGGGCCTGGAACGAGCGTGGTGGGAGCTCCCCGCGTCCCCTCCGTGGCAGTGGGGGATCCCCGGGTGCCCGAAACTGCTCTCGGGGCCCCCGGCGGCCTGAGGGTCCGGGGCTACCGCCGGCGGCTGGTCAGCACTGCCCGCGGCCTCCCGGGCCGGGACTGCGAGCGCCCTTCCCGTGCGGCGGGGAGCGCCCGCCGGGCCAGGGCTGGGCGAGCGGCCGCCAGCAGCCCCCAGCTCGGCCGGGGCTGCCGGCGCTCGGGTAGGGCCGGCGGGACACGGCCTTTCCATGGCCGGGGGTAAAGGGCAGCGCTCTCTGGCAGCACCTGGGGTGCTCCTGTCCCGGAGCTCTGCTGTACCTACGCCGCTGTGCCACTGACGGGGGTGCCTTGCAGTGTAGGTAAACCTTCAAGAAATGCAGGCCCTGCTGCGTTTGAATATGTGTTTAGTTTTTAATTTAGGTGGGTTATCACATACCCTGGTTGTTTAAAAAAAACCGAAAGTTCTCGGTGAGAGGTCTAGAAGAGCAGATTTGGAGGATGGCTGCGTTTGAGTGGTGAAAATGTTGTCAGCAACTTACTTTAGATAACTATTTAAATAATTTTGCTCATATATTTCAGTTCCTCCTTGGAACCGAAATAGATTTGTATCTGATATGTGATTTGGGCATAAAAAATATTAATTAAATGTAGATTATTAATTTCTTTTGCCAGGTTGTTGGTGCATAATAAACGGAAAGGTGTGTTGTAAGAAAAGTGTGCAGTGAACTGTACTCATTTAGTGGTATTTAAACACATGGTCCTATGAGGGACTTCATTCTATCTGTGCTGCAACTCTTACAGTGCTGTAGAGAAAAATGTTTTGATTTTGTCTGTATATGCTTGCAAGGATTAGGGGATATTATTTTGGGGATATTCTATATTGGGACGCATTTACCTGTGATGTGTAAATGTTTAAAGGTGCTGATAGTCAACCAGTGACTCTCAGTGCAATTTAAGTGTGGCTTCTTTTGTGACACATAGTTGAGATTGTCATGGTGCGAGGTTGCGAGGTACATTCAGTCTTAGCAGTGGGAGGGAGGAAGCAAGCCAGAAAGGACTTCTGTTTTTTTCTGGATATCCTAATTTGCAGCAAAGGTAAATTAGTGACACCCCAACGTGGGGACTGTTGCTATCCAGCTGTTCTGAAATATCTTCTCTGTGGTTTTCTGGGGTGGGCAGTATGTATTTTGTGGCATTCAGGTGTCTGAAATTTGATATGTAGCCTGTGGTACTGAATGTAACTCATTAGACCAAGAGTTCCACATTTGATGAATGATGAAATAGGTAAGCATTATCGGCTCTTGAAAAGGATAGAAGAAAAGGTGGACGAGAACTTGATTATTAGCCACTTTTGCTTTCTGAAGAGGAAATCCATACTTTACTAGAAAATAACAGTATTTAACTCAGTAAATCCAGCAAATCCTTTACATATGTCTGTGCACGTGATTAGTCACCGCACACTGGTGTTTGTACATTGACCTTTAAGGAGCAGTATCTGAGTGGTAAGAGTAATATCCACGTATGGCCATTTCAAGCATAGCTAGAGTAAAATGTGGAGAAAATGCTTTAAAGTCCAGTATAGAAAGTGTGACACGTTGCAGTGTTTGGAGCTGGGTTTGGTGAGCTCTGTAGCTGCTGCCAGTGAATGGCTGAAATAGCCTTAAGTTGCAATTTTCTCTGTCTTCTCAGAAAATCATTTTGAAGTGGAGAGATTGTTCAGTTTATGCTTATAGTGGAGATAGTTGCCTTGTGCAGATTTTTACGTCAATGCCCCATTTTTTCAGAGATAATTTTCCTTCAACTTTTTTACAAAATATGGACGGTTTTTGATTTATTAGGAGAGAAATTTCTTAAATTCTATATCCTCTTCAAATGCCAGGCTGTTCTTTCCTATCTTAGCTGAGTTAACTTCTGTCTCTGATTTCACTGTAGTAATTACAACTTCCAGATACTCTCTCTTTTGCTTAGTTTTGTCCCCTTCCCAATTGCTGCTTTGCAGCAATTTGAGTGAAAGCAATGGTGGAAAGTGCCCTTATGCACGAAGTCCCTCATGCTCCCTGTATTGTAATCGCCATGACATGTCTAGATAGGAGCAGATTTGCCCCTAATATCAGTAAGACATGCCCATTAAAATATTGACAGTTGGTTATTTCCTAAGGATATTAACTGTGAAATGCGGCACTTTGCTTTGTTTTATGCATTTTGTTTAATCTGTTTTCTTAAAAGACAGGATTAGAATAAAACCATTAAGTTAGGCTATAATTTAAAATAACTTGAAAAGTTTTTAGCTGTCATAGAAACTAAAGGTGCAATGCCATTATAATTTTGATAGATAGATGTAGGTTTTGATAAATTGAGAGTTTCCAGGAGTCTCCTGTAATGTATATAATGGCAGGACTAAGATTGTCAGTGTACTTGTGAGAATTCCTGATTTAAATCCCAATTCAGGAGGATTCCAGCGTTTCTAATAGCTGTTCACTAACTTTGTAGAGTATAAATTGAGACCTAGAAGTATTTCTACTTCCTCTTAGTTCATGTAGGCTTTTACAGTAAATCCTTAATTATTAGGCAGCGTGAGTTTAGATATCCTAGTTCCTGGAAAAACCTGTGCTGTACGTGTTAGCGTAGAAACACATAACCACGCGGGTTATATGCAAGGTGCTTTATTACGGCGTCGGGGGAGAGGGGTACAAACCCA
>VZTF01000398.1:738679-794300 GCA_013397755.1 Cnemophilus loriae
AGCATGCAGCAGATAGTCAGGAGCAATGTGTATATAGTGACTGTGAGGAGTTTGGGATTGGGGGGAAGGGAGTGCTCCTTGCTGACTTTCCCAGATATTCACAGGTACCTGTTGAGCTTTTCAGATGTGTCTGTGCTCCCCAGTCCTCCAGCTTCTGAGTATTCATAGGAGAAAATTTTGAAAGCCTTAAGTCAATGCCCAAAATGGTAAATTTGAATTCAAAGAATTTTTGAAAAGTGCTTCTTGATAGATAATGTATTGGAATATGGCACTTGTATTTCTTACAAAGTGATTTCCTAGCTGTAGGAATGTACTCTTGTGGAGTATCATGTTGTTATTCCTTTATGTTTGCATGTAGGCTGCACTATGAGATACCAAAAATATGGTTAGAAAACTCTTACAGAATTTTATACAGCAGTATTTGGTTTCTTAGAATTAGAACCCTTAGAATTCTGTGCATTGCTTTTAGGATTTAAGAAGCTCTACTCAGTGTTTTATTGACTGTAACTCAGTTACAGTATTTGATTGTGTGACTGTCATTAAGCATATAGTGGTTAAAAATACTTGCATGTCAACATTCTGCTAACAGTTATCTTTTTATTTTAGTGATAAAGAGAGAAGTTGACCATGACAACCTTCCTGGAATTTATCCAGCAGAATGAGGACAGAGATGGAGTTAGATTCAGCTGGAATGTTTGGCCTTCAAGTCGTCTAGAAGCTACAAGAATGGTAGTCCCGGTGGCTGCGCTCTTCACGCCACTGAAGGAACGGCCAGACTTGCCTCCTATTCAGTATGAGCCAGTGTTGTGCAGTAGGACCACGTGCCGAGCTGTTCTGAATCCCTTATGGTAAACGTAATGCATATTATTATTCCAGTACTTTGCCTTAGAATCTTGAGAACAGTGCTAGCTGAGCTGTGTGAAAGATCTGGCGTACGGAAGTTCAAGTAGTCCTCACATCATTGTGCAGCGCAGACTTACAGATCTTAGAAGGTTCTGCACATAGATTTGCATATGTAACCTACATACTGAACACATAGCTTTCATTTAATGAGTCGTTTCAATGTACTATTGATTAGGTATGTTATTTTTCTGGAACTATACACCTTGGGAGTTAGTATGCTCTTGCATTTTGCCTCTAGAAAGTGACTGGTAAAAAGTTACAATACTGGATCTTTTGAACTGTTGGACCCTGATATAGTTTAATTTCCAAGTGAAATAAACTACTTTTATTACTGACCTTAGTTCATTTGTGGACCAAAACAGGTTATCTGTTTTAGTTTACCAGAAGAGAAGATGATAGACAGATAACGTCAGAAGTAGGCATGAAAGAGGGTGGAAAGCTGTTTAAGCTTAAGGGTGATATTGGCACAAGCTCAAATGATTGTGTACTAGGCATGGATGAGTTTGGTTTGGAAGCAGAGGAGGTGTTTCATATGTCATTCCTGTCACAGAAGTATGGAAAAGAAACAGAACGATTTCTAGGTTGGAGTTTGATAGGCATGGGAAAGGTCCTAATTGATAGATGTTAGACACGATGTCAGAGAACCTGTAGAACAAATTTAATGTTATGAATGACTTGTCCCTGCCTGGGAGAAAAGACAGCTTCAAAGTAGATGTAAAACTGTGTTTCAGTATTAAACAGCCACAGTGGCTCGTTATACTGGAAGTCAGACGTAGTTGAAGTTCACTTTTTCAGAGGCGTTATCTGAAATGTAGTTGTGTTTTGTTTACAGCATGCTGGGACTTACCTGAAGATTTAATGATATTTTAAAAAGATTTTTGCTCTTGTAGACAGGAGAAGATGTAATAGCAGGAAGTGTACGTTGAGAACTACTAAGTTGACTTTCCCTTTAGATGTGATCAGAACTTTGTTAAGACATCTCTGTGGCGTGAAGATAGAATTTGCATTTTTTATTCTAGCTATCTGAATATTAATAAAAATGTAGACAAAAGGAGGTAGACTCATCAATTGAAAACAGTGTTGTTTTTGTTATAGAGATAGCTGTTATATTGGAACCTGGTTTTTTAGGGCATAATGTGTATCCGGAGTAGTCCCACACTTTGACAGCTAATAGATAGAGGCAGAAAAAGATGAAAAATATAAAGGTAGGTAGAGTTAAAAAGATTTGCTAAAACCATGGAGAAAGGCTCTAATATAGGTGCTAAGTCTGTATTTTTAAATTTTTTATTTGCATCTTTTTTCTGAAGACCATTCTTTCTCCATAAACACAGTAATTTGCCTGATACACCCGTGTAAGACTCCACTTATTTTCAGTTTGTAATGTGGGTATTTAGGAGAAGGAAAGAAGGAAACTTTTTCAAAGTCAATGTGTTTTTTAAAATTTGAAAGAAATGTATTCTAGAGACTGTGGGGGAAAATGAATTGTTCATGCTGCATAAGCTTTTCTTATTGTATTTTTATAGCCAAGTGGATTATCGAGCAAAACTCTGGGCTTGCAACTTTTGTTACCAGAGAAACCAGGTAAGAAAACAAAACATTCAGCATATAGACAATATTTTTTACAAGGTGAAATGAAAATCTTAATTTTTCAAATTATAGTTGCAAACTGAAATTGACAGCAAGAGCAGAGTGTGCAACTGTATCTTCAGACATTGCACTGAGATTTTTTTCATAACAGCAATAGTGAATATCTGTTGAAAAAAAGGTCCCTTTTTATTTTTTTTGCTTTTGTAGGAATTGTAATCTTTTATTTGTATTTAATTTCTGTGTTTTTATTTGCAGTTTCCTCCTACTTATGCTGGCATATCTGAAATGAATCAGCCAGCTGAACTTTTGCCTCAGTTCTCCAGCATTGAGTATGTAGTACAGGTAAAATCATTAAATAAAATCTTGAACATCTATTGCCTTGCAATATACAAAAAGAATAAATTTTGATTTTACTTCTTCACTGTATTTTAGTGACTGTGAGTATATATGTGCTTGTTGGTAGATTGAACATTGATGCAATTGGTTGGAAAAGGAAAACATTTTATAAGAGCATTAGAATGGCTAATAAGACTGGTTTAAAAAAAAAAAAGAAAAAAAAGAGTTCTCCTCTAAGGGTGATACCTCTTTTAGGTCTGTTTCTTTACAATGAGTTTAATTTGTGTTTGTATCAGGAGGCTGCTTACCTCTGTTGCTTGCTGAAGTAATTTCAGTTCAGATTTGACTGTTCATTCACCTCTCAAAAAGTTTGTATTTGAATGATGAGTAGCTAGTTTTAGTGCCGTCTGGTTCAGAGACAACAACTAATACATATTCAATTCAGGTGTTTGAATTTTAATATTCATCCTTTTTCAGGATAGAGGTTACTTGAATAGAATTAAAAAATGGACCTAAACTTCTAAATTGCAAACATTTGCAATTCCAAATTTTTAATCTCCAATTTCCATTTTTGAGGATTAAAATTTTTAAGACTTCAGTGATCATAATCTGAATCCTCACTGAAGTCTTACAAGTTTTAATGAAAGTAAGACTGAATACTGAACAGAATCTGTACTTTTTGCCAATTCTTGTAATGCAAAGTAAATGGAACGTTTGCTCATAGTACAGCAAAATTAGTTTAGATAGAATAAAAAGTACTGATGATCTCTAGAGTAAAATTATGAGGTGAAATGCTGTGTATTGTCATCAGGCTAGAATATTTTATAATTGTGAAAGCTTTATGACTGTTACGTTCACTTCGAGCATTAAAATCTTATTATATATTAAAAGATGTATATAATTGGCTCATGCTTCAAAACTATCTCATACCCTGAAAGGATTTTTTCTGTTCTTCTGTAGTAAGCATTTCCTTTTTGTACAGAGTTCACTTTGGTAGGGATTTTGTTCTGGATCTTGATTACTAATTGAGAGGGAGTTAAGTTAGATGGAGCATTGACATTACTGATGTGATTAAAATGAAAACTTTTACAAGATGTATCGTGTTTGTTTTTGATCCTTTAAATATTGCAAGACTTGTTTTTCATATGATTGTAATTGTATTTCTCAAAGCGTGGTCCTCAGATGCCGTTGATATTTCTTTATGTTGTGGATACATGCATGGAAGATGAAGACTTGCAAGCTCTGAAGGAATCCATGCAAATGTCCCTCAGTCTCCTGCCACCAACAGCATTAGTAGGTCTCATTACCTTTGGCCGAATGGTGCAAGTTCATGAGCTTGGCTGTGAAGGAATTTCCAAAAGTTATGTCTTCAGGGGAACGAAGGACCTATCTGCAAAACAGCTTCAGGTGATCAACAGAAGCAAACAAAAAGAAATCATTAAGGTGCTAATGGTGAAAAAGTCTGTAAACAAATTTTGTAATAAAATCTTATTTATTTGACTGCAGGAAATGCTGGGGCTTACAAAAGTAGCTGTTGCACAAGTCGGTCGGGGTCCTCAAGTGCAGCAGCCACCACCTTCTAACAGGTAATCTGCTTTAAATGTCTTAAAATGTGTACCTTGACTACACTGAGGTACTGGAAAAGCTAGGTTTTATGACCATACAAACAGTTAACTGACAGCCAAACTTCTTGGTCAGGCACAAATTAACTAGTAGACTGTTCTTTCCTACAGTTTGTACTGGGAAGAAACGACTCAATGGGTAATAGTAATATTATCTGGATGATTTTTGGAAGTGTTCTGACAGGCATGTTATAGATACATAAATAATAATAATAATGCTTCTGTTGACTGGTGCACTGGAAAGTGTTAATAGATCCTTTAGTGCCCGTTTCTTATGCAGATATCCAGTTGTGCCTTCTGTCTTTCTCCCTCTTCTAGTCCTCTTCCCTCCCCTTTTGTCTCTCATTTGGAAATTACAGGCTGGTGTTTGATTTTCCTGTGTATTTCACTGACACAGAAGAAATTTATGAAATTACAAGAAAGACATTTTTGCCATCTCAGCCCTCCAAAAATAAGCTGTGTATGTAGACTTGCCTTCAGCAGCACAAAAGCGATCTTACGTGTTAATTTTTCTTCTGATCTTTGATTGTCACTGGAATAGTGAAATGCGTTTCTTTTTGAGATTCATAGGTCATCACCTGCTCTGTTCTTTTGACTAGGTAGGGTTCTTTCTGGATAATGCTGGTGTCTCTAAGTCTGCAAGTTTTAGTTTTGCAAGCTCTTTGCTGAACTTCTTAAGCTGAGTGTGTATGTACTAATTCCAAACTGCTTTATTTTGATGAAGCAGAGACACTGTTCTGAATTCAGACTAGAATTTAGAATTAGACATTTCGAATATATGTCTAATATATTGCTAGTGAGCAATTGATAAAATTTTTATTTAATAATTTGAATCTAAACTACTCCCATGTATTTGTTTCCAGATTTTTGCAACCAGTGCAGAAGATTGATATGAATCTTACTGATCTTTTGGGTGAACTGCAGCGGGATCCTTGGCCTGTTCCACAAGGAAAACGGCCCTTACGTTCTTCTGGAGTGGCCCTATCTATAGCTGTAGGACTCCTTGAGGTAATAGCTTTAACTACAGCTATGCTAAAACGTAGGTAATTTTCTTGCAGAAAAGCTGCCATAATCAGATGTAAAAACCTTACTAATTGATGTGTATTAGATTCGTGGGATGATTCTGATGTATATCATCCCTAACATGCATACACTCATAGACATTTACGCATTTTAATAAAACAAAACTGAGACTTTGAATTAATGGCAGATTTAACTTTCGTGAGTGAAGAAATGCAGTTATTGTTACAATCCTATCAGTGTTATAAATACCCACATATCTATTTCTTTTGTTCAGTTTGTAGCAAAACCCAGTGGTTTTATTTGTCTTTTATTTCCTGCAGTGCACTTTCCCTAATACTGGTGCACGCATAATGATGTTCATTGGAGGACCAGCTACGCAGGGACCTGGCATGGTTGTAGGGGATGAACTGAAGTTACCTATAAGATCATGGCATGACATCGAAAAAGACAATGCAAAATATGTTAAAAAGGGTACTAAGGTAAGAGATGATCATGGGATTTCGTACATCTTCCCAGTAAGTAAACATCTAAATTGCTTGGCACTGTAAAATGCTGTTAGTGATAGCAAATGTATAAAGAGATAGGAATTGGGTGGTTTTGTTTACCTGGCTCTGATTAGTGGTATGTCTCAAGAATTTCTTCAGAAATTTCAGTATATTGAGTTAGGACTTGTCTAGCTCACATTAAAGTTCTTTGGAGTGTTTCTCTGGTTTAATTCAGAAAAAAATTTATGTGACCAAATGGTATATCTAGTGTTGTAAGGCTGGTGCTTCTAAGATGTGTGCTCAAAACTGTGTTGCTAGTTGGGGGAGGATTAGGCTGTAGAGTTTAGTTGTAGCTAATTTAATTTAAAATGTACATTTGAGTTGGTGAGCTGCATGCAAAACCCGTTGTATTCACCTTGACTGATTATAATGGGGGCTTAAACAATTAGCTCAGTTGCAGGCACCTCTCATTGTAGACACTTGAGATTAGAATAGCAAATTCAGTTCTTTGCTGGATCCAGTACTAAATGCAAAGTTTAAAAGTAAGAAGATCAAAGTAATTTTCTAGTTCAAATAGCAGCCACTGTTCTCTTTAGTGTGAGTCAGGCTCTCAGCTGATCAGAAAAAAAAACTCCAAGTGTTGAAAATTCGAGTCTTAGTTTTAACTTTAGGAAAAAATATACTTTTATGTGAATAAAGTCTGATAATGTTGTTTTAGAAAAATTTTGGAAGTTTAGGATTTAATATGAAGATGAGGAGAGTTCACGTTGTAAATTGCTATGAACTGTATTTTCATCTTGGATTTAGCATTTTGAAGCCCTGGCTAATCGAGCTGCAACAAATGGTCATGTTATTGACATATATGCATGTGCATTGGATCAGACTGGTCTGCTGGAGATGAAGTGTTGTCCCAACTACACTGGGTATGTGTCTATTTGTTTTTTAGTAATATATGAAGATTTAGTTTCTTAAATTGTTTAACAGAAAGGACTTTCAAGAAACACTCTGCTATTTTTTTAAAAAAAAGCACAAACACTCTGATACACTGTGATGGTTGCATTTGTAGTGGAATTTTGGAATATCTTGGCCTCTGGCAGATTTGTCACCACAATTTTCGGTTTAATCAGAAGTGGGTTTGCTGTTTTATTTTAATGCAATCTGTTTGAGGCTTGAATAACATGGATGTCTTTTAAACAGACAATTTATCAGATACACTGTTTCTGTTTTGCCGTGTGTATCTGTGTAAGTGGCAGGTTTCAGTGAAGATAAGGACCTGTCGTCCTTATTTTTCTTGTTCTTCAGAGTGGTACGAAACCCTCTGTTATTCTTTCTGTCTTGTTTATGCCATTCTTTTATATATTGTTGTTTATAGGTTCAGCTAGTAGTTTAGATGACTGTCAGGTACAGCTCCTGAATTTCAGGCCAGCTTGGCCATGCAAATCACTGTTTCTCTTTACAGCTGTGTGTATAGCCTTAGCTTGAGAACTTTCACTGTTCAGGATATTTATGTTTAAATTTGATTTTACCTGCATATTTGACACCTATTCCTTTTCTGCATCAAACTCAAGTTGTGTTTTTGTTTATGCTGTTTTGCTCTGTCAATCTGCTCCTGTGACACCCTATTTCTGTAGCCTTAATATATAGTTTGTTTATTTCTCCTACAGCTGTTCTATTTTGGTTTTGGTTATCCTGCATACAGGGAGGAATTTCTGATTCTATCCATGTCTATTTTCTTCTATTTTTGAGTATCGACTTGGAAACTTCTTTTGGGTGTAATGTTTGTCCTTTTGACATATTTTACTAAAGGGTTTCAATTAACATTTTTTGGTGGCTGAAAATAATATCTCCCATTACTATTTTCTAAAGGCAGGGTATCATATTTCATGACAAGTGGCAACTGTTGCAGTTACATGCACAGAATATTGCTAAGCATAAAAATAAATCATGCTTCTTTAGCATAGATTTAACCCTGAAATAATGAGTGAACTACACAAAATATTATAGTTTGGAATGATAAATATTAGAAGTAAACTGACTTTGTGTGACAGGATCTTGAGACATCCTTAGTGTTGAAAGTCCAGTATAGTATTTTACCAGTGACAGATTTTGTTACATAATAAAATGACCTTAAGATGCATAGGGCAAGAAGCTCACTTAAAAAATTCATCCTTAACATTGTAGCAAAACAGTAATTTAATGTTAGTCTATTTTAAGAAGGTAAAAATATGTCTCACAATGAACTGTCTTTAGTTTTAGTCTTTAATCAAAATGAGCTATATAAATAATCTGTTTTATCTCACGGGTTTTGTTTGTTTGTTTTGTTGTTGTCTAGAGGCTACATGGTAATGGGAGACTCTTTCAATACATCATTATTCAAACAAACTTTTCAGAGAGTGTTCACTAAAGATATGCAAGGACAATTTAAAATGGGATTTGGTGGCACATTAGAAATAAAGGTAAGCATACAAAAATGCAGTCTGTTAGTGAAACAATGGAATAGGGTGGCTACAAACTGGAATCTTTGCCTTTTTAAGGAATTTATAGGAACACGCTAAACAGATGTATTAAGATTGGCCTGTTCATAGCTGTTGCTGCCTAGCTCTCTGCAGTTCTGGGATTCTGTAAATGTGATTTAGGTATAATGGTAGTTCCTTCTCACCTTGCATTCAGTGACAGCTAAAAGAGAGACTAAAGTAAGATAAATGTCTCCATTAGAAACTCACAATGCTGTGAGCTTAGGTTTTGATATCAGTGGTTTCTTGGTTTTAGGTAGGTCAGTTTCTCTATGTAGTCCAGGACAAATTTTCTTTCATTTTCCATCCTTATCGGAATCCACTCTGGCACTTTAACAATGTTGTTTTTAACCTCCACCATTGTGAGAAGCTTAGAGTTGAATATGCTGTAGGTTCAGGCACTGTCTCACTTGATGTTTCTTGAAAAATATTACAATCCTACAGTGTAGGAGAATATGAGACTATTTTCATTTTTGGTAAAATTCTGTTTAAATTTTTACTATTAGAATAAATAGTTGAACCCTCTTTTTTTTTTGTATACATATTCATGTGAATTTTGTTGAAAGATGCCAGAAAATGTAAAAAGGGAGCCCCAGTTCTAGAGGGATGTACAGATCACTTCAGACAGGAAAGTGACATTGGAAGAATGTAAATAACTGGATCTTGCTTTTAACTAAATGGTTTAGGACATAGAATATAAATTCCATGTCGGGTGTTTGTAAGCTTATTTTACTAGTCTGCAGTTTTAATCTTACATTTGAATATTTTAATCCTTTTGTTACAAAAGGAAACATTACCCCATATACTTTATAGGCTCTTATGTTTATAAATCAAGCAGCTTTTCTCCATGTTTTAATTTATGTTCACGCTGTTGTTTAAGATATACTAATTGGTATAGGAAACAAATGTAATTAAGTGTAGAAACTGAGCACATGAAAAGTGTCTCCAAATGTATCAAGCATTATTATAACCTTTCCTAAAGGTATCAGTAACGTAATATGCATTGAGGTTTTAATTATCTAATGATAAAATGAGACTGAACTCTTTAGTGTGGCATGTTAATGTATATTTTTATTTGAAATATGAAGACTTCAAGAGAAGTAAAGATTTCTGGAGCGATTGGACCCTGTGTCTCTCTCAACTCTAAGGGACCTTGTGTCTCAGAAAATGTAAGTAAACTTTGTTGAAAATGGTGGTAATAGCCTACTATGGAAAAATAGGATTTAAGATTTCTAGATTTGAAGAGAGGCTGAAACTTTTCCATAAATGGAACAAAGTGTTCACTTTTTACCAATTTTAAATTAATACATGCAAGTTCACATTCATTACTAGGTAAGATTCAATTATATTAGACCTTGCAGATCACTTGTTACTCTTCTAGATTTGTCCACTTGTTTAGATTGTTTAGATTTGGTTGCTTTAAAATTATTGTACAGAAGTTACATGGTGATGTAGCAGAAACCAAGTAGGAAGTGAGCTAGCATGCTTTATTGTTAAAATCAGAGCTGTGTCCTTTTATCCAAAATGAACCATGAAAATACATTTTTTAGAAAGAATTGACAGAACGGGAGGACACAAGACTTTGGAAACATCCCTTTTATCTGGACTCTGTCTTGCCATTTCTATAGGTGTTTCACCAAATGCATATTTAAATAATTGATTGGAAGATCCAGCTATTGCAGGCTCCTGAAGTAATGCCTTTAAATTATATTAGACTTAAATCATCACGTATTTTCTTATCAGATAGTACTATTAACGCTTGCTTACCAATAAAAAAACAATTCCTGCAAATAACCAATATGTCTTAAATTTGAGAAGTCTCACTTTTGTTCCTAACAGTCTGCATAACAGAGCACTTCCCAGTATGAAAATGCTCACAAATGCCCTGCTTTAATCAAGCACTTTTATTCCTTAATTTTTCCATTTATTTATGATTGCATCTTTGTGAATATAAGAATTTCAATATAACCAGCATTTTTTTTTTCTTGGTGATCTGGTACAGATTTTTCTTATTTCATTGCCTGAAGGGATTGCATATATTATAATAAAAGTTAAAAACCTCAAAAATAAATTAAAGTTACCTCTCCTTTTTTAAGCTACATATCTATTTCATAGGAGGTAATAGGAAATTCAGTTGTGAGATCATCTTGCTTTGCAGTTATATCGTGATGAATTTATATTCCAAACCCCATTTTGTTGAAATTATCTGAATTAAAATTTGAATAAAATGAGAATGCATGTAGCTCCTGTCAGTGATAACTGGACGATTCCTCTAGCCATAATGCTTTCAAGTGACTACAGGCACAGTGATAATATTGCCAGCATAGTTTTCCTTAAATGTTTTATTTGCTTTCATTGTGTCCATTATGGATGATGGATTACTTTAACTGGTTTTGCTGGATATTTATGTTGCTTTGATGCCCAAAAGGAATTGTCAGTTGAAATATATTGCTGTCTGTGTACAGTTACCTTGTTAGTTACTAGAGACTGTGTAACTACATAAAATACAGTGTGTAAGCTATTACTTAAAGTTGCTGCACCTTAGAAGAGTCATTCCACTTACATGTGCTTTTTGCCTCTTCTTTTGAGACTGTTTAAGCAAAGTCTGGTACTTTTTCCTGTTTCTGACTTGCTTTTTCAATCTTTTTCTAATGCCAGCTCCTGATCTTTCTAATGTATTAATTATTTAAAACAACAATCTCTTTTTTAAATTATTTCTACATCCAGCACTGCAGTTGGTTTGTGGGAGTGTTTGTCTGAGAAGGTGACAGAGTGAGCAGGGAGAAAGCTTGTGAGAGTAGTTGCAAACAGTTACCTATTTACAGCTAGATGCTGTCTTTCACAAACCAGGAAATACTTCTGGTTTATAAAAGTATTACAAAATCTTTCTGCAGGAGATTGGAACAGGAGGCACTTGTCAGTGGAAGATTTGTGGTCTTAATCCTACTACAACACTTGCACTGTACTTTGAGGTGGTAAACCAGGTAATAAATGTTTGTCTACTTGTCTACTAAACACAGTAATCTTATTTTATGTGACTGTTGAAGCTCGTATTTTTGTGATTGCCCCAAGCACAGAAGCAGGGATAAAAATGATGTTGCCATTTTGTTTTGTCAAAGTTTAGAAGTGGACACCAACTGCTTAATGATGGGCTAATCTTCTTCTTGTATGTGATAATGAGAACTAAAGAACTCTACAAATTTTGGGTAGAGTTCATAAACTCTAACTCCAGTTTTTTCTTTCAGTGTGTTACTTATTAAATGTATTTTAATTGCATTATATGAAAATGCTGTAATCTGTATATTTAAAAGTGTTTTTCAGTATTTCTCTGATGTTTTAGTTACAAGATAATTACTACATAGTGTTACATTTTAATTTATTGCTCAGTATTTACAGGCAAAGATTGGTTTCACTGAAATGCATTGGGGCAAATAACCTGGTTTCCAGTTTGCCTGAGGGGGTACTAGAAAAGAGGATGAAAATATGAGGAGCAAGTGTGCTATTCATTCTCATACCATTTCCTATTCCAAGAAGCAGCTTAGGAACTGAGCTGACTGTAGTTTCTATATATTTAGTATGCTGTATTTCATAGTTTGTTATCTATGCAAAGGTTTGAAAACTTGAACTTACTTTAGCCAGTTTTCGATTTTACTTTTTGCATATTTATGTTGGGCTTGTTTTTTTAGTAGCTATAAAACCGGCCCAATTATGGTGTGTAATAGTTGATTACAACTCTCCTTCTCTTTTGAATTGCTTATATAGTGTGTAAACCTGTATTTTCACTGAGCAGAGTTTTGAAATTTCAGTTTACACCTGGGTTCCAATCTTTGTTTTGATGGCACTATTGGAGATCCATTGATTTTAGACTAGTATCAGTTTTCTTATCCTGTAATTCCAGTGAATCGTATGGTGTTCAAATAGAATGTGATGAAACCAGGAATTGTAGGGTCCCTTGGGAAATGTTGCCTCTGTAAGGGATTTGCTTTAGGGATATCTGGTGAAGCCAGCAACTGCTTCTAACATCCCTTAACAATCTCCAAGTTTATTATCTGTGTTTAGTAAAGGTACTCAACATAATAAAAGCACCAGACAATGCGTTAATATAATTTGGGCTGCCTATTGCAAAGAATGTTTCAATTTTCTAGTAATTATTTATACATTTTCAAATTATCCTGTAAAATCTTGAGATTCCTGTTCATTTGTTTTTTTTTCCTTCTGTGCTTAGCACAATGCTCCCATTCCTCAAGGAGGACGTGGTGCAATCCAGTTTGTGACTCAGTACCAGCATTCCAGTGGACAGAGACGTATCAGAGTGACCACAGTTGCCAGAAAGTATGTTTTACTTGTCATGAATCATTTTTGAAAAGTCAGGGTATATATATGCCTTTTGCTTTGTAGATTTTGTAAGCAATCTCTCACTTGGGACAGTTGCCTGTCTTGTTCTGTGGACTGTTTTATCTCTGAGAGGTTGCAGTGGCTAAATAACGTTATTATAGGAGTGCTCTGAAGAAAGCCGAGTGCTTTTAGATGAAGGGGAAGCTTTGAGTGAAATTCTGTGGCCTAAACTGAGGAGATGTTTGGAGTTAGGGAATGGCAAAAATCACTTCATAACTTAACTTGAGAGCGCTAACTGCAGTTCAGAGGGATGTAAATACCTGGTATTCCATGTATAACCTTTACCTGCAGTTTCCTTGATTCAATATACTTTACAATTTTAGGAAATTATGTTTAATATTTTGAAGACATTTTTCAATGTCCAGTAACATTTATTTACTCCAAGTCGAAGGAGATCATTGCTTGGTTAATTCAATGGAAAATTCAGTTTATTGAAAAAAGCATTGCCCTAACTGTTGATATGACTATGTTGTTAACCTAATTAGTTGTATTAGTAGAATCTTGGTGACTGATGAAAGGTCTAATTAATAGTTTACTCTGTAAATTAGAAAGAACTGGCAAAGTGCACAAGAAAATTGTGTATGTGGGAATGTGTAATTAGATTTGTGGATGATGTTTTCTGTAACAATCTTTCATCATTATTTTTAAAAAAAATATAATAGCTATTCTATTAGTGACATTATATTTTATTCCACTGGTTGTATGGCATCTGTACAAATAAGGAATATTTCTAATTAAAGAATGGTTAACTGGGAGGCTGCTCATTTAATCTACCCAGTAGATTTTTTGAAGCTTCATCACGAGTTTGTTAAACTTTCTTTGCCTTAATTTTGAAAGGATATTTTGAAGTTGAATTTTTTCCTTTCACTGTGATGCAAATCCTTGTATTTTTATTTTGCAGCTGGGCAGATGCACAGACCCAGATCCAAAACATTGCTGCATCTTTTGACCAGGAAGCTGCTGCAATTCTCATGGCCAGATTGGCAGTGTATAGGGCAGAGACAGAGGAGGGCCCTGATGTGCTGAGGTGGCTGGACAGACAACTTATACGACTGGTAAAATGAGCCCTATTGAAAGAGTCAGATCGGTTTCTTGTTTGCAGACACATAAGTGAATACAGTTCAGTGATAGTTTCTTTTAAAATCAAAGCAAAAAATTACCTGAATGCTTAATTTCCACATGAGGTTATACAGAATTAACTAAGATTATCTGTTTTAAATTTAAAAAAGAGCAGGTGTATTTTCAGTTGATTTATTAATGTTTCTTCAACACATGATAATTGCCAGGAGTTGAGAGAAATTATAGCATGTGATTAGCAGAAATCAAAGTTTTCTCCACTTTCTGCTGCCTATAATGATATTGTAGAGTAAATATTTTTAAGAAAGAAAAAAGGAGGCAAAATATCTAGAAAACCATATGGATTTTTTTTTATTTTCAAAAGTTCAATTTTCTGTTTGTTTTTTAAATATATTTTAATTTTTATTTGTAAGTAAGTAGTTATTAATAATTTAATTTTAAACAATTTCTTCTGGGCTGTTTAATCATCTAACTCTGCTTAGTGATTTTAGAGTGGAAAATCAACCAACACAGGAAGTTGTTAAAGCCTCATATGCAAGAAAATCACTGCTTGTTAAAAAGAGAACTTGTGTCAGTGTTTTTGCTAGGTTTCTGTTTGTTTACGGAGTTGTAAGCACCATGAGTCACGTGCCTGTTAAAACCAAACTTACAGTAATGGCATGACCAAGCAAGTATATTTCTTAATATAGAATTTCTTTTGTATTTACTCCAGTGTCAGAAATTTGGAGAATATCACAAGGATGATCCAAGCTCTTTCAGATTTTCAGAAACATTTTCACTTTATCCACAGGTGAGTTTGTCTATAGGAAGGTTTGTCTATAGGGATAAAAGAGAATACTCAGTGAAGAAAGAGTCCTTATAGCACTGAGTACAATAAGGCATATCAGGATGAGCAGACCCCCTGCCCCCAGCTACTGTCTGGCATGTGACATTAGGAAAATCACTTCTGTTGTCTGTGCTGCTGTGTCCTCTTTTGTCCTCTGCCCTTACAGTTAAATGTCTAACTATGTATATTTTTTTTCTCCTACAATGAAATCCTTATCTCACCTGAATTTGTAATTTATATAATGACACTTGTTTAAGGGCCGTTCTAATGAAGAAATTCAGAAAACATAAGAAAATAAATGGGTTTGGTTTGTTGTTTCTCTCCCATATGATTTATGATACTGACCAGGAAAGAAACACTTCTCTGTGAACTTGACCTTGACTGTATTAAACTTTGAATAGTTTCTTTGCTAATAATCCATTATGATAAATTTCTCCCTTCTGATAGCTCCAGATACTTCACTTTTGGACTCTTCATACACTTCCGTGATACTTTGATTTCAGTTACCTACTCATCAATCTGTCTGTTAGGTGTTAAGTGTTGTGTAGAGATTGAATCAGCATGTGGAGAATTTGTTTCAGCAATGAAAGCATATGCTTTTACTAGCAAAGTTTGACTTTCCTGTGGCTAATGTTCCTTTTTCTGTTCACATGCTGTAACTTAGTTGTAGAACAGCAACCTCCCTCACAGTAACAGCAGAACTTACAGTAAAGGAAGGATTTCAAAGGTGCTTTGTAGGCTTACCCATTCTGATACCTCTCTTACTGTCATGGGAGCGTGTAAAAACTTGCAAAGGTGCATATACAAATTTGAAATGTTAAAGGAGTTGGAATTCAGTTTTGTTGTGGCATTGGTCTGTGGAAAACATTTTTCTCCTTGTACAGCTGTCCTTTTTATCTGTCAAAGTTCAAACCAATGGTTCTTGTTTTGCAGTTCATGTTTCACTTGAGAAGATCTCCTTTCTTACAAGTTTTTAACAACAGTCCGGATGAGAGCTCCTACTATCGTCATCATTTTATGCGTCAAGATCTAACCCAGTCGCTTATCATGGTTCAGCCAATTCTTTATGCCTACTCTTTCAATGGACCTCCAGAGGTATCAGTAAAATAGCTCCATAGTGGGTTAAAGGGTGCTTTGTTGAGAAAGAGGTGATTGCTGTCTTCACTGTTACATGTTATAAAATGTATTGGTTTAAAATTTATTGTATGAGAAAGAGCATTCATTTAATTTAAAACAGCTATGAACAAGGCATATCTCAGAGTTCTCATGTAGCAGTCTTGAGAACAAAAGTCACTTTGTAAAGAGGTTATGTTTTAAAGTTCAGGATGGTACTTTTTTGTTAGTTTTTTTGGTTTTGTGGTGCCAGAATGTAAACATAAACAAAAGTGGTTTTATTTAAGAATGTACTCTTACTGTTGCCTGAAAGAAAAGTTGAGGTTTTTTTAAATGTACAAAATTTCCTCTATTTTAACGCCTTAATCCAAATCTTCTAATTTTAATATGGTTCCCATTAAGTGTGGATTTAGTAGAACCTTCCAGCTGACCTTGTCATGGCACATTCTGTATAAACCTAAAATAAAAAGCTGGTCTTCCAAGAAGCTTCTGAAAGAAGTGTCAGACAGCAGATAACAAAAGTAGTCTGTTACATTAAAGAGAGTGAGGCAGTGAAAACAAACATAGTAGTCAAGGATCTTGGCAGGTTGGATTTTTAACTTTTTTTAGGTTTGGGTTTTTTTGTTTTTTTTTTTTTTTTTTGTTTTGGTTTTTTTTTTTTTTTTTTTTTTTTTTTTTTTTGTTTTGGTTTTTTTTTTTTGGACTATTCATGAGGATGTAAAAAAAAGACTTTTAGAAATGGAGTTTAAATGAAAGTAATAAGGTGGTTTGTGAAGAGCAGCTTGCAAGTGTAGGATCACTTTCTTATATATGAAAAACAAGTACTTCTGTTGGTGATTGAAGGAAAAATAACATTAAACAGGAGCTGATGTCGGTGTAGAATGCGTAATAATTTTTTTTCTTGATTCTTGGAATAGTTAATATTTTTGTTATCTCTAGTAATACTGATTCAGTTAAATCGTATAGCACTGATACAGTGTCACTACCCTTAAAAAGGTGCCTTAGAACCTTATATATTACATTAGATTTCATAAATCATGAGTATTTACTATATACGGTATTGGAGGATATATATGCACAGTAATAATATACTGCAAGAACAAGACTCAAAAAAACCCCAAACAACCCACAAACCCCAAATCTTATACTTGAATAACTGCTGAATCCTTATGCATGGAAATACAATTCAAATTAATGGCATTGTATGGGTAAATACGGAGATACTTGAAAGACTAGAAAAGTGCATAATAATGAAAGGGGTTTCAGCTCTTGAATACATTTTTTATTACTTTCATGAAGTTTTATATATAGAATCAGGCAGGATAACTTCAGACTGAAACTGTGCGGGTTGCAGATGTGTAACATGAAAAGGAGCAAATACAGAGCTTTAGTAAGTGATTGAAAAAGTTCCCAAGATTCAGTTACTGATTAAAAAATCTGGCAATGCCATCTGATTGCTCAATTCTGCATCAGTTGATATTTTTTAAATTTATTTTTAAATCTTAGCCTGTTCTTCTGGATAGCAGCAGCATTTTACCAGATCGCATTCTCCTTATGGACACCTTTTTCCAAATCCTTATTTATCATGGAGAGGTAAGAGTTGTCATTTCTTACATAAATACCCTTTTTCTGTAGGAGTGCTACATTATGGAAATAACTGGAAGTCAGGCTCCAGTTCTCATGCACCTCAGTGCTTGACCCTCTCATCTGCATGGCTGACAGCAGAGTCTTAGTTCGTGTTTGTAGTTTGGTAGTTTAACATGTCTGTGTGCAGATACCTGGCGTGACTTGATGTTTTGGTCCTGTTTCTTATGACCAGTTTGAGATGAATTAGCTTCAATATGCTGAGTGTTTGTTTAGATCAGTATTTTTCCTACTTTAGAGAGTGTTATACTCTGCTTCCCCCCCCTCCCCACTTTTTAGTCATGTATTTTAGACCGTTAAGTTGGTTCTTCAGGGACGGGGAGTCAGAACACCAAGTTCTATAGTCACCCTTCATCTGTACTGTCCTGGAGGAATGGAACTACTCCTGGCAGTTAGGTAGATAAACATTCCTTAGTACTATAAATTAAAGTGCTTGTGACTTGCTAGTGCTCTGCTTCCCTGGAGGAACTGAGCTGCTGCTTTTTACTACTTTGCAACTGTAAACGGTTCACAGCTGAGAATTTGAAAAATACTGTTCTGGATCACGTCCTTGTAGCTGCACTGATAAAGATATTCACTAAACTTCAACACTTCTTAAGTAGTGGAATGTTATCTTATTTTTGTAAGGTGCTATCAGTAAGCCGCAGTGGTGGGCTGCTCCCTGAGGGAGGGGGAGCAGGGAGCTGAGCATCATTGTAAGGCAGGCAGGGTCTTGTCACTGAGGACCTGTCCCCACTGTACCTGAGCAAGGCAAGCAGAGCAGTTGTGGGCAGTAGCCAGACTCAGCCTTCAGTCCAGATCACCAGACAATGCGGGTGATGGGGATGCGGCAGGTCCAAGTTCTGGTCATAAAGTCAAGTCCCTGAGTGGGGGTCCAGATCAGGAGGTACGTGGACTGGTACAGGCATGTAGCTCAGACAGGAGCCAGGAATGAGACCCTCAGTTTAAAAGCAGCTGCCAAGCAGAGGAGGGAAGAGCTCCTGCTGAGGGTCCCTCCAGGTCTTTCCTAACAACTGCCTGTATCACTGAGCTGACCTTGAGCAACCAGCTTCGATCCTAGAGGGTGGGGAGGTTGTGCTACAGACTCTGAAATATATCAGTGTAAATACTTATTTCTTATTTGTCATAGACATGCATATTAGAGAAGTGTAAATAATATCTTTGACCTTCTCCAAAAAAAATATTTGGGATATAAAAGATGACAAAAAAAGAGGAAATACGAATGGACCACAAATTAAGAGTTTGAGGAAGAAAAATCTAGGGGCATGTTACTTGCGCATCTTGGCTTTTAAAAATTAACTTGCATACTATAGGGCAGTAAGGGATGAGTGATAGAAAACAGGCCAGCAATGGCACATTCTCCTCTGAAAAGACCTGTATATCCTCTAAGAAAGTTTGATGAGTCAGTTCTAAACTTCTTTCTTTCTCCTGTTCCCAGACCATAGCGCAGTGGCGTAAGTCAGGGTACCAAGATATGCCAGAATATGAAAATTTCCACCACTTGCTACAAGCTCCAATAGATGACGCCCAAGAAATTCTCCATTCCAGATTTCCAATGCCCAGATACATTGATACAGAGCATGGAGGAAGCCAGGTATGGTGAAGTATATATTATATAATCTAGGAAATGATGTTGTAATGTTGTGAGATATTTTTGTTAGTAAACACGTATTTCTGTGCTAAAATATACATAAAGTGCAAATCAATGTTTTGAATCTTAAAGCTTTTACAGAGCAAGATATTTAATAGTAGTTTTCTCCCTAATTTATGAATCCTGCTATTTATTATTTTAATCATACTGACTTGGATTCTCAGATTCTTTGTGTAAGGTGCGTAGGGCAGAAAAGACAGTACTTGTGTGGGTCTCTGAACCAATACCAGAATTACTCAGTGTTATTTTTTTAAAACTTATTAAGTAATGTCTTGTTGATATTCACATTTGCTTTGCTAGTGCTTGAAAAAGACAAGAGCTTACTTTCAGCTGCATCAGAAAGTTGTTAGCAGTTCTTCATTATAGCTGTGGAGTACAGCAAGTTGCTTTATTTACAGAGGTGCTGTTTGCAGTGTCTGTATCTCCAGATAATAGAAATGATGTATTTCGTACATAAGCAACTTCTTTCTGAGTGCAGGAAAATTCTGTTTGAGAAGATCAATTTATTGTCTTTGTTTTATTTTTTTAAAGGCTCGTTTCCTGCTTTCAAAAGTAAATCCCTCTCAGACTCATAACAATATGTATGCGTGGGGACAGGTGAGTATGAATCTGCTGATGAAGCTTGTACACATTATTTTTTCCCCCGCTATTTCAGAAGGCAAGTGGCACATTACATACATAGAAGGAATAATGTGAAGTTTTGAAACTGAAAAAGTAATGCAATTTTGGTCTGATGTGACCAAAATTACAAAAGTTAAGAAAAATGGGCTTTATTTCTTCAGACAGAAATTATCTGGTTTACTATTTTAAGCTTCTGTTAGGCTGCTTTCATGTCTAGCCTACTGTCTTAGACAATGTTGTCTTAAGACTATGGGTTTGATGTTTGCCTGACAGAGCCCCTCCAAGGACATTTACTGAAACGGTTTCGCGAAGTCAAAAGTAGATAGTTTATTGAGGCAACAGATAAAAGGATTTGGAATAGTCACTGATAAGTGCACTTACTGCCTTAGTACTGAACATACTAAGGCTAGACAATGATTGATTAAGCTAAGTTTACAATTTACAATTCATTAAGCTTAACTTCACCAGTAATTAAGTTTAGTTTCATTCTGCTAAGTAGCAGAGATGCCGATCTTACGAAAGAGTGTTCCTGCTTTGGAGTGAGAGAGGAGCAAACCCATCAGCCTGTCTGAGAGGTGGAATCATATTCTTGTCCATACCACAGAGGACTTAAAATACCAATTTTATACCTGCTGTCGTCAAATAGGATTGGTTCTCTGTTGCTGCTGTAAAAGATGGTAGAAGGGCAGCCACTTTATCATTTTCATATTGGTGGGTGTTTGGTATATATGGGTATATTGGTTCGTATTGGTGTTTTTTCATATATAGATGAGTGACAATGAGGGCTTAGGTAGCTTTGGTCAGGCTGAGCTGTCCTGTGGATGAAAATGTGCATACGTTGCTCAGGGGCAGAACAGAACTGTAGTGCATCAGTGTCGCTTCTTCCTCCACCTGGCTGAGCCATTAGTAAGGTTGCTTGACCTTTGCCTGGTGGCCACCTCTTCAAGTCAGCATGTTGCAGCCTGGTATTGTTATCTCCTTGGCCACCTGTCTCGCAGAGCTTTAGATCTCATCCCTATAAATACCTTCAATATACTAGAAATGAGAGTGCTTACCACACATAAAGACTAAGGGACATTTTTGCAGTAGGGGAAATAAATGTTGAAGGTAGTTCTAAGCAAGAACTGGAAAATACACCGGTGCCAGTGTACTGGCATGTTCCAGAATTTCTGTTGCCTGGTTGACCAGGAATGAGTTTTCAAATCTTGTCTTTAGGAAGGAAGTTATGTTCACAAGTTAAACATTCTGTAGCAGCTTGTACTCTTGAATGTTGCATCTCTGTTCCATGTTCTCCTTCCATGTTCAGCTTCTACAGTGAGTTATTGCTAGTGCAGTGTCATTTTCTCATGCGAATGTAATGGCATCAGACATTTGAAGCTACATATTAACTGTGCTCTTAGAGTATTTTGCTAAATGGTGTACAGCGTTGAAGTCATGAGTGAGAAAGCTCTGTAGCAATTTTATGGCAGTCATCTCTGTCAAGTAAGTTTTATCAGGGTACATTTTCATAGGGATGAATTGGTTCTAATGAAGCTTCTGGCGGTGAACAGCACTGAGGTCCAGAGTGAAAATACTTGAAAATTCTGTACTGAGTCAGGTCCAGCACAATTTGAACACAAATCCCAAATTCTTTTGCTTCCAAAGTTGGTAATCTAACCAGCAGTTTGCTAGTGCTTCTCTTCGTCAGGTTTCCCCTCAACATACACACAAATCTTGTATTTTGGAAGGTGTTACTTTTAATCTAAACATTACCTGGAATTTTTTCACATTTCCAGCAGTACAGGACAACTGTTTAGTGCTTGTTTAATTAATAAGCAAATGAAACAATATTCCAAAGGTAATACAAAAAATTCTTTAACTGATCTGTAAGTTAATTTTTCGTGCTGGACAGGTGAGACTCTGATACATCTTGCAAAAGATCCTGTCTGTTTTAATGCTGAAAAGAATTCAGTTCTAGGGTAACGTAAGAAATGGTGTATTGACCTCCCCAGGGGCACTACAGTGTGTGTGCTCAAGATAATATGCTCTTGTATTTGCAGGTTTTTTGTGAAAAAAGTTGAATCAAGGACTAATTGTGAAATGAGAAATGTAATGTCTGGGAGAAATTTAAAACGGATTTGGATCTTGCTCTTTTTTTCTCATGACCTTCCTGGATTGTTTCGTATTTTACTTTATGTACAACTGAAAGTCCACATTGACCTGAAGAGGGCACCCACACACCACTGAAAATGTGTTTCAGGAGGTGATGAATTGCCTAGTTTGGTTTTTAATATTCTAAGTTAAGATTTTCTTTAAACTTTAGCAGGTAGATGCCTTAATAGTATAGAAAGCATTTTCAGAAAATAACGATAAACTTTTTGTGTGTCTCTATTATGTGGTTGGTGTTTGAAGATGCAGTTGAAATTTTCAAAAAGGACTTGTGACTGCTGATTGACAGCTGCTGAACATGAGCCAGTGTGTGCCCAGGTGGCCAAGAAGGCCAGTGGCACTCTGGCTTGGATCAAAAATACTGTGTCCAGCAGGACCAGGGAAAGGATCATCCTCCTGTACTCATCACTGGTGAGGCCACACCTCGAGTCCAGTGTTCACTTTTGGGCCCTTCACTGCAAGAAGGACATTGAGGTGCTGGAGTGTGTCCAGAAAAGGGATATGGAGCTGGTGAAGGGTCTGGAGCACAAGGCCTGTGAGGAGCCTCTGAGGGAGCTGGGGGATGCTTAGTCTGGAGAAGAGGAGGTTCAGGGGAGACCTTATCACTCTCTACAGCTACCTGGTAGGAGTTGGTCTCTTCTCACAAACAATAGGAAAAGAAAAAATAGCCTCAAGATGCAGGAGGACATTTAGATTGGATATTAGGAAAATTTCTTCATAGGAAGGATTGTCAAGCATTGGAACGGGCTGCCCAGGGAAGTGGTAGTCACCATCCCTGGAGGTATTTAAGAGGTGTGTAGATGTGGCACTTAGGGACATGGTTTAGCGGTGGGTTTGGCAGTGCTGGGTTAATGGTTGGACTTGATGACCTTAGAGGTCTTTTCTACCTAAATGATTCTATGATTATTAAATAAGAGAGCTCAGACTTGGATTTGACAAGCTTGGAAGTAGAGCATCCTTTAATCTCATCTTGCTGCCATCAGATGATAGATAATTTAGTGTGCCTTCCCTGAGAGGGGCTGTGTATTGTAGTGATCCAAGAAATCTTGCTGCACTTAGATTTGTCCCTTGATCGTTAATTGAGAACTCTTTCTGGCCAGTTCTCAGGAAGCAGCACCAGCTCTGAGCATCGTTGTTACGACTTTTATGTCTGTGTTTTGGAAGACTTTACAAGAGTTTGAGCAGCTCTGGTTTAAGTTGGAAATATGGACACTTAGTATCTTTGAAAAAGTTGAATTGTTGAGATTTGTAGGAATTCTTCCTACGTCTGTAAATGGAAGTAGTGGTAGACTGGTTTCAAAAGAGTTAAGGGAGTTATTATGTAATGTTTGCAGAGTTGCCAACTGCTGGTTTATTTTGATTGTAAATTTGTTCAAAAATGGTAACTAAAACATGACCATTTTGATCTTCTTGGAATTGTGAAAATACTTCTGAGGTCAAAAAGTAAATTGCAAGAATCCACCCAAAAGGTTTTGTCAAATCTTTTGTGATCTGATTGCTCATGACTTTCAGATGCTTTTGATCTTTCTCTAAGGTGGTACAGAGCTACAGGAGAAGATAGGCCCACCTCTCTTTGGGAAAGCCGAGTGACCTTCACTTGGTGTCAAATCAGACCTTTAGGGTATTTGTTTCTTCCTTTGACCGTTTCAAAATGTCTGAGCTTCACTGACAGATACTGATTTGTTAGTTGTGTCAATTGCATATTACTGTCTCCTTTTTGCTCTGCTGAGGTAGGAATGATACAGGAACTGTGCCATGGAAATTTTATTTACATTTAAATGTTTGTAAGTTAATATTTGGCAGCTGTCAAAAACTCTCGAGTTTTGTATGGCTGATGTAAAGATCTTGCTGTACAGCAAGTCATTGCTGTATGTGTTACTATGGAAGAGAATGTAGTTGTGGTTTATGCTTGAATTCATGTAAATGTATGAAAATTTATGTAAATGTACAGTCTGCTGGGTTTTTTTGTCAGATCATTTCAGCAATGATACGCTTCTAAGATCTTGCTAAATTTATAACATGTTTATTCAATGGAACATATTGTGCCTTAAAATGCTTTTCCCTCACAATGTGTATAATCAGTTCTCCTTTTTTCCCTTATTTCATAGGAGTCTGGAGCACCCATTCTTACTGATGATGTCAGCTTACAAGTATTTATGGATCATCTGAAGAAACTTGCTGTCTCTAGTGCTGCCTGAGATTCTGTAGTGCATTGAAGGCACAGACAAAATGCAGCCATATTTTAGCTTTTTCCTCCTTTACCCTTTCCCATGTCTCTCTTGACAGAATGCTCTGATATGCACAAGCTGCCTGACTAGATGTAAAGCAGTGTTGTTTTCAAAGAAAAGCTTTTGTTATCAGCAAATGTTTTAATGTGAACTGCAGTTTGTAAAAATTACAGGTAGTAGATTAAGTTATAAGCAGGGGAAAAAGAACAGTCATTTTGATTACTGTGATACTATAATCACTTTGAGATCATTTGCAACAACTTTGAGATGTGATTTCAGTTTCTTGTTTAAATGGTTGGGGTTGATTATGCTCTGCAGTACAAAGGCCCATTGAACAATAAAGGAAATCTTTGGTGATGTCTGGCTTTCCAGACTGCCATGTGATTACTTTTGCTTACTCAATTTGAGCATAAAGTGCACAAAGCGACAACAAAAAACATATTAGAATAGTATTAACTCAGTCTTTTGTTTTAGCCTGATGAACTTTAATTTCCTGCAGAGATATTATTGTTCATGAATTGTTTATTTTAGGGGTATTTAATTTTAAGTATTTCTTCCCATTTACCCCATTTGATTCTTTGGGAACAGAGTTTTTCTTTATTTCAACATAAAGAATTTGAACTGAAAATGTGTAAAATCTGCTGTTGCACAAAATTTAAATCCACATGTATTTTGACCCAAGCATCTATTGTCAAACACAGTAACAGGTTATTATGCTCAAAAGTTAACACTTTCAGCTTGAGCTAAGAAGAAATCCTACACTACCAAAATGAACTAAGAATACAGCCTTGATTTTTGTCTTGGTGAGTATACTTAAAAATAAAATCTACCTTTTTTATTATTGCCTTATAATGTTATTACACTAATGCATGACACTGCACATCTGCTTTTTGTTTCTGCATTCTTTTTGTTATGAATTCAACTGGCTATAGTTCTTGTTGAAACAGTATTACATAGAATATGATGTAATTAATTTGATATTTAGTTCATACTTGATTTTTTTGGGGTGGATAAATTAGTAGGCTTTCCAATTTACGTGTTGAAGTTTACACATAAAACAGATGTTTACATAGGTAATACAACATTTTGACAAGCAAAGATGTGAAGTGTGGTAGTGGGCAATAAAAAATTGTGCCAAGTCTAAAGGAGTAGAGAGTTCTTAGGAAATTCAGTTGTTTATTGGTGTGATAAACATGAAGGTGGTTTTTCTGTTTTCTGTAAATTCTTAAAAACTTGGTTAAATAATTTGCTCTCCATTTCTTTGATCTAAATGAGATGAGCTCCTTTTGCCTCAATACAAATAAAATACATGTTTTTCTCTCACTTTTTGTGTTTATTGCACTGGTTTCTGTCAGTTCTTGAAATGAAATGTGGAAATAAAGGTAGTAGTGAGAAAATTTAGAATAACTTCACCTTTTTTGTTTATGTAATAGTTGGTATCAAACTAATTTAACTTCCAGAGGTACTGGATGGTTTATGCTAGTGGCAGTTTAGAAGATGATAATTCAGTATCAGTTTTTGACTTTCTTTTGTTTTAGCTAATAAACAGCTTAAATTTTCTTGTAACACCAAATATGTCCAGTTTGTTTGATAGTTAGGTACTGTTTGCCTAATAAATCAATTCATCACCAAATCATGATAATGAATGGGGATTTTTGTGCTTTCCTTCCTATCCTTTAACCAGCTTTCACCTTGTAATAGTTTTTTTTAAGCCAATTTCTTAGCAACATTAGCTTATCAAGTATTCAACATTGTCAAAGACTCTTTGGAAATCCAAATGTCTGATGTATCACCTTTTTCCTCATGCTTATTCACCTCTTCCAAAGACTCTGTGGTTAGTGAGACAGGATTTTCTGTCCTGAGAAGCCTGCCGATTCTTTCAGAAATGTCCGTATCTATCCATAGGCTCCTAAGTCTTATTACAGCCTCTACAATTTTACCAGGGATTGAGATCAGGTTCATCAGTCTGTAACTTGTAAGATTCCCTCAATAGTCATTTTTGTGGATCAGAGTGACATGGGCAGTGGTCTGCCAGTCATCTGGCACAGTGACTGTCTGTAATGGTAGTTAGAAGCGTTCACTGGCACGTCTGCCGTTCCATGTCTCACTACCTTTAAAACTCCTTAGTGAAGGCCATCCAGTCCTGGTAACTTGTAACATCTCATTCATCTACTTGATCTAATACCTCTTGCACATTGGTGTAGGTCAGGTGAGCTACAGTAGGGGAAGGAAGCCATTTGTTCACTGAGAATTGATCAACATTTAAAATAATGCGTTTGTAGGGTTGCACTACAGGAGAAAGTGGTTTAAAAATTATAAATTGCTGCAATTTGATGTCCTTGCTAGTGTCTGTATTACTGGGTATCTTGGTGAAGAGATGCTACCAATCTGCGATATCCATGACACTCAAGGTTGATCTATTTATGATTGCTTTGAACATTTGCTTTTGGCTGGAAGCAGATCGGAAATCAGAGGAAGAGTTGGTCAGATGTTTTTGAGCAAAAGGCTTGGAAGATGTAGCCTTCTGCAGAACAAAGGATAAAACAGTTGCTGACTGTTTTGTTAAGGACTGGCAAGTTAAAGATTGAAAATTATCCGTGGGAGGTCAGAGGTAGGGGAACAAGCAGCCAAATGCTGCTTTCTCCACACTGTTAGCAGGCTGAGAGTTTTAGAACAGTGCAAGATCTGTTCTTGATCTAAAGTTCCTCTCTGGACATACATAGGCCTGAAGCATTGCCGTCTGGGAAATACATTTGTCTCAGAGAGCAACGTGGGAGATTCTGAAGTTAAAGTTTTGCCAGGATCATAGAATCAGATGGAGCTCATAGCAATGCAACAGCTGTTCCTGTTCTTTGATATTCTTGTGTCTGGTGTTAAGACATCTAGAAAAGCACTTTGTGATTGACAGTGCTTACGTAGTGCCTGGTCCATAAGGTGCTTAGTTCTAGCCCGCGGCCTTTTTCTCTGCACACCGTTACAGGCTGTACATGCTACACAACCATCTAAATTTTTCTTCTCTTTCCAGTGCCTTAAATTCTGAACTTCAGTCCATTTATTATATATATATATGCCATTCATGTGTTTAGATCAGCCCACAACACAAAGCTCCTACTGTCAATGTCACCTAAAAAAGATTAGGTAAAAGACTCCTGGACCTTGTAAATGTGAGAGCTACCCTTCATTCAGGAAGAGAAATGGTGGTTAATTATTTTGAAACAAGCCATTTAGAGAAATAGAAGCCATCATCTAAAATATGGATGATAATTTAATATGTATAAAAACCTTTAAACTCTGAAGTATTTCTGACTGGACCTCAAAACTGGAATCGTGGTCATCCACACAGATATATAAGTATGCTGGAAAGAAGGTCAGAACATCCTTGACAGTGCTCTGCTCTTTTGCTAGCAAGACATCAAGCATCTGCTGTTTGGTTTCTTGCTGACTCTGAGCAGTTGTGATAAATGCCCTGGCTTGGCCTCTTGGCTGGCCCTGCTTCACAGGACTGAGGCTGGCACAGTCAGTGTGTTAAGAACCTTTAGAAATACTTGACAGTAATTTAATCTGTTATAATACAGCTTCAGGATCTTTTTTGGAGAGTCTAGGATTGGGGTTTTTTAGATACACCGAGTTTCGTATTTTCTGTTTTTTTTTTTAAATACCAACTGTTAGTACTTTGCTGTCCTCTCCCTAGGGAAAAAGTAGTGGGATTTTTAACTGTAGGCTGTCTTCTCATGCTTGGATGGGCTAACTCCCAGGTTTAGACACAGATTTAACAAGCTCAACCAAAAGTTGAAGTTAGATTGCTTAAAGGCATGTGCATTTCCCTAGAAATACAAATACTGTCAAATTCCTAGAACTTCACGTCTTGGTTTGTGGAACTGTGACATCAATGAGTGGTCCTATGGCTGCCATCAATGTTAGGAAAATTGCATTTCTCAGTGTTCCCTGTTTTCCTTGGTTAAATAGAATGGTTGGTGAACAGTGGTGAGAAGCCTATCCTATTCAACCAAATCTGAGGCAAATGACTGTATTACCTCCTCTCAAATTGTGAAGCACAATAGAATTGAGCTCAGTTTAGCTTCTGGCATTTTGTGTTCATACAAAAGTTAAATGTTACATGAAAGCCAACAAGCCTGAACAGAACAGATGGAAAAATTAATGAAGCTATTGCTCTGCTCTGAATTGAATCTAAAATCTTGTTTAAAATAGCAGATTGTTCCTAATAGTGTAAGCTTTTGTCTGAAGGAAGAACTGTGATGCTAAAAGATAAACAATTAAATCAATGTCCATAAATTGATTTTGGCAAAAATTAAGCAAAATAATCACTGTATACTTTAACAAGGGAGGCTGTCCCCAGTTCCTACAGAGTGTCCATTTTGTGTGTCTTTCCATCCTTTTCTATGGCTGCCTGGAGGTATCCAGCTGTGTGGTACACATGCCATGAAGTAGGGTAAGACTTTGCTTGCCAGCTAACAACGTGTGTGGAACAAGCAGTAGGCTGTTCTTTGGCTTTCTTGGGGAGAAATATATATGTTGTGTCATGATCTGTAGTCGGCTTAATGCATTGGAACTGTGCACATTTAGGGAATGTTTCTCTGGCTAGAGAATGGCCAAAGACCAATAATACCTTACTAGAAAAAGAGCCTGTGTCTCGCGAAGTCCAGGCATGGCAGCCCTGTCATAATCTCTCTTTCTGAATACTGGGAACAGACAACCACTCCAGCGATTAACCACTTTCAAAGCATGCATATAAATTATGTGATCAGGGTAACTTGGAACCATAATAGTTGTTGAAGTGGGGTCAAAATAAAATTGGGACGGCCTCTGAACTCCCTGAACATGCACCTTCTCATGGTTTAGAACTCACCTCTTTGTGGTTACCAACCTTTCAACCTCAGGAGATGTGCCAGTGACTCATGTACCAGAGTTCATAATCTACAGATAGCATATGGAACTGCATTGCTTTTACAGGGTTATTAGTAAAAGTTTAGCAAGGGAGCATAGCCATGTGTGAAAAATTGAAGCTAGGCAGAGACCCAGAAAAGCTTAGGTGGCACTAGATTGGTATGAAGTAGCCCTTGCATTTAATAAGTACCAAAGAAGAGGATTTTATGTTTTTAGCATTCAACTGTGAGCTCCTTTTGAGCTGCATACCATGAGCTGGTGTGGATTTTGCTGTTTTCTGTAGCAGCACAGACGTGTTTGAGTCTTGGCTCTGGATTGTTGTGAACATTTTAAGGCCCTATCCTGTGTGACCTGAAGCAAGTGCTTCCATGGGAGACAGATTGTTTTTTCCTTTTTTATTGTGTTTCTTCCTGCTAGATATGTCAGCATAACAGGATAGCTTGAATTACTATTTGAAACATGAACAGTTTAAACTGAGCTATGATAATCAGCAGACATGTCACACCTGGCTCATGAAGTAGTTTTATAAGGAGTTTATAGCACTGCTGGTCTTTATTAATCTTTGAGCGTACTTTTGTTAGCCCTGTTTTTTAAAAGGACTTGTATTGAATTTTTTCCAGAAAACTGTCAGGAAATTTATAGGTGGGCAAAATACTACTTGCTGCGTTTTTCTTGTGTGCTGTGAAACAGCCGAAAGAGCAGTGAATGACCCTCAGATCTCTTCTTGCTACCACAGTCACTGTCTGCACGGAAGCCCAGCTGCTGACAAACTCGTTTGTCCAAGACAATCTGTGAGGGGAGGTACTAACAGCTGGCCAAGCTGGCTCTCAAGGGCCAAGATGGGGCTACTGATGTGGCTCATGGTTCCAGGCAATGCTGCCAGTCTAGTTAGGATCAAAATGTGACCCTCCCATACACGTTGCTGTAGTATTTCCTTCCACTCTAGGTTTACACACTGCAGTGAGAGGGAAAATAGCCCAGATGTGGTATGAGCGGTGCTTGAGCATGAGGGGATATAACTTCTCATTTCAGACTTGCTCCCACTCACCTGCTCGAGGAGGTGAATGGAGATGGCACCCTTTAAATGACGGCGTTGAACCAGACAATGGAACAGTTCTTTGTTTTTGGCCCTGTAAAAGCAGAAAATGAGAAAGCTAACTTATTGCAGAACTCTGAAGAATGTATATTTTGTAATTTAGAAACTGAGGATTTTATCACAGTCTCCTTGAAGTTAAAACCGTTAGCAGCACATCCAGTGTTTTCTCACTGGAGTGCAGATGGGTCTGGAAAGAGAGATTGCCATCAGCTAAGTCCCCACAGCCGTACTTGCGTAACAGAGACTTTGCTCAGGCGGGTCTATGTTTTGCTGTTTCCTCTGTGAATAATTTGTCAGCCACAAAAGATATTTTAACATCTTCTGAAAAGCTAACTTTTCTCACAAAAATGTAAGATAAAATTTGCTCTGTGATATGGCAGAAAAAGCAGCTGAGATCAAAAGCATGTGACAGTGTCTGGGGCTCTCTGCAATAGCAAAGAATTTTAAGTGAAAGGCCCAGGTGACAGAACAAGTTAGCCATGTGAAATGCAGTACCTTGGAGGTCGCTGCCAATCTAACCAGAGCAGAAAAATCCTTGCCATGTTCCAATCAGGAAGCTAATTTAATGTGAAATGCTAGCAAGACACCCTGGAGCTTTCATTTGATTATGAGCACCAGTTTGGCATCCTAGAGCAAGCAGTTGTTAGTGGCCATTTCCAAGGAAGCCAAAAAGGCCCCAGAAGCACAGCTGTGCCATGAATGGGTGGTGGAGCAGACTAATGCAGCCCTTGCAGAATAGGTTATACAGTATGTTCATAGCAAAAAGATCTTTATCCAATTCTGTTTTCTGATTTTTGGCCCATCAAAAGCAAATCGAGCCAAGTACGTTGTGATTGCTATTTTTATAGTTTGGCAGACTACAGTGAAAAAGATGGTTGTGCTGAAATTTTAGTGCATAAATGTTCTGCTGTTACTTCCTTTCCTTTGTGAATAAAAAAATTGATTTACTTTGAAATTGATTTACTTTGTACTTATGAGATGTGTTAGTCACATGTTGACAGGATACTTTTGATCACAGGTGCACAAACTGAGGGCTGCAGCTTCTAGATCGAAGTGATTAAGTGACTTGCTAACCTCATATCCTCTTTCCGGCTGAGGGATATGAGAGAATTTTCTGTGAGAAAGGAAGAATACAACCCTGATAGATAACTGTAGAAAATGGTTGAATTTAGTAATTCGATGTGATCTCCTGCAGGATAGAGAGTCCTTTTACTGTATATGCTACTTTTCACAGAATCACAGGAAGCTGAAGGTTGGAAAGGACCTCTGGAAAGGATCTTCCTGTGCAACCTGTTCAAGCAGGCCCACCTACAGCTGCTTACCCAGGATCTTGTATAGAGGGCTTTTTTTGACTTGAAAAGGAGTTGAAAATTTGCAAATTTAAAGACAGGTCCTCGCACAGGCTCCTGTTATCCAGCATAATTGTAGCCCAAATGGAAATAGTCCCATCAGCTGCAGGGGGTGGACCAAAAGCTCTCTGCTTCCTGTGCTCTTCTTGGCATGGTGCAAAACTACATGTATAAACACACAGGGAGTATTTTTTCAGAGATGATTTTAACTGAAAAGATAATATGTGGGCAGGGCACTTTCAAAGGCTTAATCCAATTTAATCAGTAGAATGAAAGCAGATTAAACAAAAAATTAAATTGTTCCCTGTGTGTAAGTATCTGAAATACATGAAGTGACAGGTCTTCAGAGTAGGCCAATTGCATCTGTATGAAAAATATACTTTGTCCTAGTTAAGTAATGTATATGAATAAGTCTGGATTTATTTTTTGAGTTGCTATATTTAGTAATGTATGATATAATGCCATTCAAAGCAGAGCTTGAAATAACTTGGAATTAAGTTGAACAGAATAAATAGGACATCTGTGTTAGATTTCTGCAACTTCTTAATCTTAGATGCAACCATTTCATTTGCTGATAGAACTATGTATCAAAAACGTACTATTTGAAATACTGCGTTGCACATTGCAATTGACAATTCCCATGACCTTGCAAGAAGCAAGGAATACTTTTACAGCTTCTGCCTCCAGTCTCACAAAGAAATGGAATAATTTGCTTTTGCAACTTTGATCCCAATGGAATAAGTGGTTGCTTTGCTCTGTGTGTGGATCAAATGTGTGTGCTAATCTGCAGGATCAGAGTTTTGGTTAAAAGAAAATGTTCTCTACTGAGATGAGTATCAGTACTTAATGCTGACAGATAGGCCCTTTTCGCCACACTCTGGCTGCTATTCCGTGTTTTTGTAGGACTGCAGGAGCAGGCCAACTGCAGAGAAAATAGTAAACGGATTTGCAGCTTCCCAGTGAATGGCAGTTTTCATCACTGCATTACCTTTAGCAAACCTCCAGATGGCAGTAGATGCGTGAAGCTTCTGGTCTGATTCTGGTTCCAATTAGTTACCTGTGTAATCGAGTGTCTTTGATTGTTCCTCTTTTACATCCTGTTGTGGTCTAGCTCTAGACAGCAACTAAGTACCACTCAGCAGCTTGCTCACTGCCCACCCTTCCTCTGGTGGGATAGGGAGGAGAATTGGAAAAAGGTAGAACCCATGGTTTGAGATGAGAACTGTTTAATAATTGAAAAAAAAAATTAAATGAGAGTTGCCCTGCTCCTGCAGTCCTACAAAAACATGGAATGCAAACAGCAGGTCTTATCTTCCTTTATCTAGCATTAAGTACTGGTACGTGCCTCACAAGACAACATCTTCCTTTAACCAGTAACAACAATAATAACAGTAATGAAAAAGGAGAAGGAGAGAAAGGAATAATTCATTTAATTCTCTCTCTCCTCTCTCTCCTCTCTCTCCTCTCTCTCCTTTCTCTTTCTTTCTTTCCTTTTATGATAAAAATGACAACACTCTAAAGTAAACAACCTGTCATAAGCATTTTTGACATTGTATTAAGACATAATATAAAAAGAGCTACAAAAAACTGATTTAAAACTGAAACTCCCCTAGGTGTAACAAAGCATATTCTTTTAAAAAGGTGAACCTTTAAGATGTGCCCAAATAAACACAAGAGAGGGAATTCAGTGCAGTGATCCTGTTTTCATCCTCATCTTCTAACAAGTGTACAAAATAAGAAGAAACTGAATACACAGGCACTCATTTGCATGCCTGTTTTTCTTTTTTATATTAGTGAAGAGGAAAACAGGCTGTGATTGACTAAAGGAAATGAGATGTGTTGTGTCTAGGGGCTGGTCACAGTCTTGCCCAAAATGTTTACTCAACTGTAACTAATATAAGAAGACAATTATCTAGAAGGTGTAAAATGACCAGAAGAAAACTTCTTAAGTTAGGATTTTTAAGATTAATTGAACGGTTCTGATAACTCCAGGTTCATTTTTGGGAAAAAACCCCCATGGACTGCATAAAGAATTACTAGTTCATAGAGTAAGAGGACCATCACACCTAATCACTGTCCTAAGTCTCGTACAGTTAAGCAGATCTGAGGAATACTCAGCTCTGCAGAATACTTTACCTGAAACAGGTAAAACTAGTCTAGTTGGAGACCTGTCACTAACCTTGGTGTCCCCGAAGGTTCAATACTGGGCCCTGTACTTTTTAACTTGTTCATCCATGACTTGGATGAAGGGGCAGATGCCTTCTCAGCAAGATCACTGACGGCACAAAGTTGGGAGGAGTGGCCAATACTCCTGGCAGGGTGTCAAGAGGATGGATCCGGGCTCTTTGTGGTGCTGAGCAATAGGACAGGAGGCAACAGGCAGAAAGTGATGCACAGGAAGTTCCACCTGAACACGAGGAAGAACTTTATTGTGTGGGTGACTGAGCATTGTAACAGATTGCCCAGAGAGGGTGTAGAGTCCCACTCACTGGAGATATTCAAGAACCCTGTGGACACAACCCTGTTCCATGTGCTCTAAGATGACCCTGCTTGAAGCAGAGAGGCTGGACCAGATGACCCACTGTGGGCCCTTCCAATCTTATTCATTTTATGGTTCTGTGAAAACAAGCAAACATGAGGCAGGAGGTTCAGAGTGTCAGGAAAGAGAAGCAAATGATTGTGGAGGACTGGAGCAGCCACAAGTATTTTTGCAGCTGAGGCCTGGTACTTCTGATTTGTAGGCATTATGGGAGAAGTTCTTATAATGAAAAAACTGGTGGCTTTGATACGTAGAGTCACCGTGAGGTGCATACCCTATTCACTACTGCCCCCTTGTCCACATAGCAAGTAATTTCATTAGAGAAAGCAGATTGTCAGGGCTCATCTGCCCTTTGTAAATCCACACTTTTCCTCACTGCCTACTTGTCCTTCAGTTGTTTAGAAATGGATCCTCAAGAGTTGTGCTGCATGGTCTTTCTAGGGACTGAGTTGAAGCTGGCCAGCATTTAGTTCCTCAGATCCTCTACAGCCTTCTTAAAGATGACTGTAGTATTTAGCCCCTTTCCATGGACTTCCCTGGATCATCACGTGTTCTTCTGATGATGTGGCTTTGCAATGATATCACCCAGGTTTTTCATCATCCTTCCATGTGTCCCATCTATCTCTGTAGCCGTGAATATAGCCAATGTCTCTAAATAGTCCTTAACTCTCTTACTTTTGTGTTTCCTCATTTCTCAAACTGCAGGTCGTGTGGAGGTCTGGAAATGTTTTGAAGACTGAGGAAAAAAGTTTTTCAGTATTTCCCCGTTAAACACCCGTTTCACGTTTCCTTTGAACCTCAGTTTGCTACTAGGCTGCTTACAGAATTTTCCTTTTACCTTTTATGCCCCTGGGCAGCTTGAGCTTCAACTGGGCTCTGTCTTTACTGACACCATCCCTCTCTGCTTAAGCAATACTTTATAGTCCTCCTTTGCTGCCTGTCCTTTTTTGTGCTTTTTGGATTTTTTTTTTTTCATTTTAATTCATTAGCTGCTTCTTGCTTTGTCAGTTGGGTCTTCTGCCAAAATTTTTGGTTGTATACAAAATTAGCCTTTAATTAGAATTCAAGTGTATTTTTTTTGGTACATCTATCCATTTATTATTTTTAGACTACATTCTGCCATTGGCCAGCTCACAGATCTTGTGACCCAGTTTTTATGACAATTCTGCCCTGCAGGAGCCACTTTAATTCTGAATGATTCCCCTCTGTTTCTTCATTCAGTAATTGGGAATTTTTACTTTAATGCAATGCAGATGTAGTTAAGGTGACATTCACTTGTAACCTTTGCAAGACACAAATGTAGCTCAGATCCAGCTGACCTATCTTTATTCAGATTGCTAATGCATACTTCAATATTTCTAAGTCTTTAATGTCATACACCATGGAATGTGTTTATTATATGTGCATATTGCATAAGGTCATGGCTCCTGGTGGACTCAGCTTTTGATAGAACAATGCTTTTATCTTTGAACACAATACTAAATGTACACAAATTGGGGAAAGAAAATCTTTGTTCCACAAATATCTGAGTCTCTATTGTTAGCATGGAAGGCTCAGGTCACAAGAACTTAATTTTGATACAAGGCTTTTATGTATGCGAGGACTATAGAGACCTTGTTAAGTTCTTCCCATGTCAAACAGAATTGAAGATTTTTCTAGGGGGAAAAAGAGGCATTGAAGGTCAGCAAATCCAGTAGTGTGAAGTCAAGACTTGTTCCATACCATGAGTAATAGGGAGAGTCAGCTCAGCAATGGAAAAAAAAAGGTGGTTTTGACTGTAGGAAAAATCTATAGGAACAAGGTGATAGTGGTAACTTGTGATCACTGAATGAATTTTCAGGTTCATTACTAGCAGTAAGAATATATTGACCCTATGTTTTGGGAAATAGCTTGAAAAGTTGCTTCCTTTGCTTCCTTTTTTTTTTCCTCTCTCTCTTTTTTTAAAAATTCTTTTCATTCAAAACAGAGAAAATGATAGAATAAAAAACCTACCCAGAACCAGGCAATGTAAAATTACCTTCTACTACAGGATCGTCCAACAATGACTTTGGTAAGGGCAGGATTTGCTTTCGCTTCCCAAGCAGTTGTTGCATGCAAAGGTTAGGCTGCAGACAGGAGCTGCTGCACCATGAAGCAGCAGTTCTCACCGTGTGATTGAATTAGCTGATTTCCTGAGCCGTGGCTACAGATGTAGAGGCTCAGGCTTGACTTACAGCATGAAATATCTGCTGGGGGGAGTGAGCTGTGAACTCGCAGAGCTCTGGGAACATGTTTTAAGACACTTGCTTGGCCTGACACCTCATTTCTGCTTATCGTATTGGGTCAAGGGCCTGCCCTACACCCAGCCTGGCAGTGTCCTCGCCGCCCACCCTCCTCCCTCCTGTGAGGGCGGCCCAGCCTGGCTGCTCTAGCTTCAGTTTCAGGTGGAAGGAGCATTTGTCAGGGCATCCTGTCAGAAATAGAGGTATTTGGCTTCTTCAGTCTCCAAGGAAGTGCAGGAAATCCCATTCCCGCAGCACACCCTGCAGTGGGTTCACTCATGCTGTGAGGCGAGTCCTGGGCTCCGCTGTGGACACCTCAAGCACAAAAACACCCTCCCTGCTGGAAAGCTATTGAGGTGCCATGACAGGGGCCAAGCATGGTCCCCTGTGCGCTCTAGGAGCACGTCTCCAGGCACAGGGTTCCTTGCTGGTGAGGGGCTGGCACAGCTGTTTTCCCCCTGGAGTGCGGTCACCAGACAGTCTGGCCAGGCCTCAGGTGCCACATGCAAGGTGACATGGTGAATGTCAGATGTGTGAGGAAATGTGGGGTGGCTGTACATTCCTGGTGACTCCATTAAATGTACCAGCAGCAGCAGAGAGAAGGATTTATTTAAAGCTGCTGCATGACTTCATAGCGAGGGGTAGGTTAGAGAGCATGTCTGCAAGGCCTGCATATGGTGCTGCTCTTATGTTGACCCCACCACTATTCACCCAAGCACCAGACAGAACCCGACTCCACTCTTCACAGTGACTTTTTCATTACAGAAAAGAGTGCTCATCTTGCTATTTGCTGGAAATAAGGGCGGTTTTCAACATTATCCTGCAACATGAGAAGGAAGAAAGGAAGTAATTTGGAGAGAATTTCTTGCTTTCTAAAGTACCAATGGCTTAACTTCTTTGTAGTTTTTGTACTGCTGTGAAACACCTCACAACTGTGGCCTGAAGCAGTACAGCAGATTTTTGTGCAGCATTGTTCTTCCTTCAGTGCAGCTCCCTTATTCAGTGTGACTGCATCGTCAAATGGGATTAGATGAGAGTGTGCTTGAAGTGCAGTGCTGATTAAAATCAAACCCATCTACTTCCTTTTGTATTCAGTACATGGCTTTTGGAATATAGCATGGACTATCTTTTCTTTGAATTAAATAAAAAGCAGAGTCATTCAATGGAAGTCTGAATTGCCATTGTCTAAGGTTTTCACCAGTCATAAATGACAGGAATTAAGATGCTTTTGCAATAAATAGGACAAAGCATATAAAAACCAAATAAAACCACCTAGGATTACTGACATCTTGCCTGCCTAGAGCTACTGCCCTGAGCAGGCTATGATCTGGAAACAGAGACAAATGATAAAAAAATATAGAGGTAAATGATGCTGTGTTGCCTTCACATTATTTCATGGTAAAAGATAGAGGCAACTGAAAACTCATGAGGTCTCAGATAGAGACGTGTCAGGGCAACCGATCTGTTGCTCCTTGATTACTGTTCTTCTTTCAAGCATTTCGAGTAATTGGGGCCACACGGTCTATGAAGTGATGCATTTTTCTTTTTGCTTTTCCAGGTGTGCAAGCACCAGAGGCTGCTGTAGCTAGAAAGCCCTTGGAGACATTGTTGACTTTGCTGAGCAGCAATGTGCAGGTAAATTTTCCAGCAGAATTCTGCAAAATTGTGTTGGACAAAGCTGGCAGTAAACTTGTTTTTGTGATCTGACAAGATATAAAATTGTTTTCTCAGGGCAGAGCTGGAAAAAGCTTATGAGTTTGAGTTCTTATTTCCTGACAGGCCAAAGCTTGTTACCTTGAGAATAACAAGTTTATAGATACTAAATCTGTAGATGGCTTGTAAATGCTAAATATCTTAGTAGATTAGCATCGCAGTCTCTGTGCCTAATCTGGATAATTATTTGTTGTGGCAGTATATTGCTTTACTGAAATAGTGAAGGAACTAAAGCTCTGAATTATAGGACTGGTTTGTTGGTTGTATAGTTACAGTTGGTCAGAAATATTTTGGGAGAAAATACAAAGAATGTTCTTTGTTGGAGGAGAAACTTTGTATTCAAAGTTTCTGATTTAGGGAGCCACACCAATCCTTTAATCAAGACTAGCTGAATAACCAAGGGGACTAGATTGTCATTGGGCATCTGTTAATGCTCTAATGACACAGTTTTTGTTTTAGCAAGGAGTAGATGTTATCTTTGAAAGTCGTGTACTTGTACTAATTTTCTTTCTTTAAATTAAATGGATTTTTACCACAAGGTTCAGGTTGCAGAATGTTTTAAAGCACTTTCATACTGGAATATCTGCTCAAGGGATGGATTTTGTGCTTTTGGTTTGTTGGGAGTTTTTTTGTTTGGTTGGTTTTTTGTTAGTTTGTTTTGTTTGTTTTTGTTTTAGTTTTACTACTATGAGTTGAAATAGTCTTAATCTTTAAAATGCGTATGACATATTTATTGAATACATTATTTTACCTGCTTGCAGGTAGATGTATTTTATATGCTTAAACAAGGGAATGGTAGGGCTTACACTGTTTCCCTCTGTGTTGCATCCATCTTCTTTTTTCATTTTTGTTTTCATAGCAAATATATGTTCTAAATCCTATCACAAACCTTTGTTACATGTGTCTCTGTTACAGCTCTGTTATTTTATGCAATAAAAGCCATTGCAGAAGGAAAAAAACCCACCCTAAATTTGATTAGGACAAAATCTGATTATATATAAGCTTAATTTACATTTCATTTTTCCCAGTAAGTTGTGCTAAATGGCAGTAGCCCAGTAATTTCTGTAAAGCAGTAATCCTGTGCTTTAATGGCAAAAGCTGCAAGTTTAGGTGAGGCTAAATAAAATAGTGAAAGGTAGAGATGTTAGGAAAAACTGCAGTTGTTTTCTGAGTAATTTCTACTGCTTCCTGCCTAGCTGTGTCCTCACAGAGACAAGAGACCTTTCTCGAGAGACCCATTGCTAGATTGTTTGCACTATCACCATTTTCATCTAAGAAATCCCTTTGAGTTAAATGAAGTTACAGGATAGTAAGATTAGCCAAAGGACCAGAGGAATAAACACACAAAATCAGGGCTGTTAGGGCTCAGTATTTTTTTATTTACTGTTTTGTTTTCACTTATAAATGACATTTAGTTACAGTGTTTTGAGAATTTGTGTGTTAGGCACCAAATGACACTAGAAAGACAAAAGAGAGACTCCTGAGCTTTCTTGCAGATTCGTCTCCCAGCTGAAAGACGTAGTGAGACTACAGCTTCAAGTATTATGGAATCATTGAATTATAGAATGGCTTGGGTTGGAAGGAATCTTACGGTTTGGTGAAGAGAAACTAATGTCAGCATTTGAAGATATTACAAACATTGATGTATGTGTTGCAGTTTCCTTCTGGCTTCCTTATTTTATAGATAGTGGTACAGAGGTTAACAGGCTTAACCAGGAGTCCGTGTTAAGTCACGGCACCACCAGAGATGGCTTTTCCATCTCCTGAATATTAATCAGGCTCCTTAAGAGAATTGTCCTTCCTGTATGCCCCTGTGGCCCAGTTGGAAGGTTGCAAACAATCCAATTCAACATGTTGATCTGGAAAGTCATTCCCCTATAGTGTAAAAAATTCAGTGTCTGAGCTTAATTCTGGGTCACCACTGACTCTCTGGCTACATTCAGTCTAAGTAGAACTAACCATGAATGCATTTCTGCAGCTGTGTTGCTTCTTGGGAATCTGGCTCTTATTATGCTGCCTTGTTTTCAGGTTAGGACAGAGTAATAATCTCATCTCCAAATAATGATAAGGGAAGTAAAATATTTTAAAATCTTTCTTCAGACCACTGAATATCTGCTGCTGAAAACCATCAGGTACTACTCAAGGGTGTGCTGGATTCCTTTGCAGTCACTGGAAGGTGAGAGTGGATGCTGCCTTCAGTGAGGCCTTCGGGTTTCAATAGTTTCGGCATGCTCTAGACAGAAGCCTCTATTAATGCCTGAATTCCACACACTGTAATATGAGCAGTCTCGTGGCACAATTGGATAAAAATATATTGGATAACTGAGATTCTTGGTCTGAAACAGTATAGATAGATCTCTTCACATAAAGTTTTTAAGAAAGATTGCCTCATTTATAAACGTAAGGATATAAACCTGTGATTTAATTGTCTTCTTCCCATTATACAAGTATTCTTCATGGTGATTTCTCCCACTGACTATTTATTAACTATTTAATAGGCAACTTTTATGAACTGCCTTGAATGTGTTTTCTTTGTTCTTCTCTGTTAGAAATGATTTGTGCCTGATTTATTCAGAGACTACTGACTGTGCATACTAAGCTGAAAGAATCTGTCATAGACAGTTTTCCCTTAAGTAATGAAATAAAAAAAAAAAGTGAAATCTTCTGTAAATGAAATATAAAAAAGTAATGGGGTAGCTATACAGGTGGGTTGTCTTTTGTAGTATTTTCTAAATGATAATAAATTACTTGTATGGATATAACTATTATACTTTCACCATTATAATTTTCAATCTATGTGTTTTTATTAGACTTTTTTCCCCTGTAGCTTGTTAAAAAGATTATAAAACAGGCAGTGATACTCTTTGTGATGATGTGATAACTTGGTAATGTAATAGTATTAGCAAATCCAATGATCTTCATAGTAGAAGAGAGGAACAAACTCAAATAAATGGCCTATTAATAAGAATGAGCTAAATGGATTTGTAATCGATTTTGTAATGAAAATTTTTAAGAGCTTTCTGGAAAAATCTACCCTACTCTTGGTAATAGGTGTGATGCTAAAGACAGACAGCAAAAAGACAGTGATGTAAAGGACAAAATCTTCCATCTTCTGATACTAGCAGGAGATGTACTGAACCAAATTTCTCTTACATTGCTCAGAGATTGAAAAGGTAAGTTGATTCTGACTTTCTTGAGTAGCTAAACACTTCAGGAATATAAGGACACTCTAGTGTCTCATTATGTCTTGGACAATGAGTCTGAGGAACATAGTACCTCCTTAAGGTGTTAAAAGTATGCTCTCAGTTTTACTCAGCAGTCTCCGGCAGCTTGGGAGCATTTATTCTCTTTCAAGATCAGTGTTTTAGCTCCCTGAAGGCATCCTTTTAGCTACTAAGGGTAAGAGATGGCACCTTTTTCATCTTCTATCCATTTAAGATGCATGGAGGGGCCCTTAACAAATAGCAAAAAGTGATAGAAAGCTTCAAGCAATCAGCTTGTGAGGAAGAACTGGGAAGAAGGGGTAGCCTGTCAAATAAAGAGAGATAATAATAATAATAATAGTAACCACAACAATAACAATAATAATAATAATAGTGATGTTGATATATAGTGGGTTTCTTTGGGCTGCTTTTGGAAACATGCTAAGAGATCTATTTAGAGATGTAGTGAAGTGCTATAAATCCTGCTGGACTTATGAGATCAAGGGTTTGTCAACAGGAGCATATCTTACTCAAGGTGAAAAGGTATTGGTACATCAAGTCATGTATCTGAAGTGAGGAAGCTTGAAGATACAAAATCAGTAGAGGTAAGCTTTACTTTATATTTTCAAATAGTTGTTCCATTGTTTCTTCTTGGACTGTGGATGCTACTACTGCTGTTTGCCAATTGATATATTCTCACTTTCTGGTACATTTAAAATAAAGATCTTCAAGTGCATACTGCCTCTTTATGCTGATGAGATCTTATGTTAAGTTTAAACCTTTCATGTGTCGCTAAAGAACACAATTGACAAAATTAAAATGCATGCTGAACTCTTAGCTTTGTGGCTGCTACAGTCGGTCTCATTTCTGTGTCTGAAATATCCTTGCTCCTAAACTGGTTGATCTGTAATTGCAGCTGACCAAGTGCACCCTAAACCCTGCCCCACTGCAGATGTTGGTGTTATGCCATGCAGCACCACAGAAAGTCTTTTGGAAAGTTGCAGCTCCAGACTACCCTGATCCTGGATCTCCTATTATATTATGACCTGCATGATTCTGTTTTTCAGATGATGCTCCGTTTATCTGTGTCTTAGGCCTAGGCTCCTAAAAAGCACTAACATTGACAGAGCTGCAAGCGTTTGCTTGTCCTCAGCAAGAATCTTTCTTCTGGATCCTCTTGTGCAGGCATTTGACTACTCCAAACATTGGATTTATGCAATAAAGCAAAAACTAAATAAGAAACATGGAAATTTTCCCTTAAATCCATGCTGTTACTTTCTGCTGGGTGCCATAGGAGACGAATAAAGTTCTTGCAGGATTAAAAATTGTGAACACAATTATTTAGAATTCACCCAGTCCTGTAAGGTCTGGCACTCTTGATGCAGATGAGTATTAAGAATGTCTCAGAATGAGTTTCAGGTCTGAGACTGATGTGGCAAAGTCCTAGTTGCTCTAACTGTGCATGCATCTCTGGTCGAAGACTATGTATACTTCAATGTGGAAAAGGATTGGTTTTCTTCTTCAGACTGTCAGGACACACAGGTAGCTGAAGACACAGGTAGGCCTGAGTTTTGAGTGGCAAGTCACATCTTGGGTGTTCCTACTATGTAGGCCATAACACTTGGAATTCCTTTTATTCTGTCTGTAGGAATCGGTTTTCATAATGCTTTTCGCAGCAGATGTAGAGACAGGAGTCCTAATCTTTTGATAACCCTTTTACCTTGAGTTGCAAAATAAACCAATGCTATATTTTACCATCAGTGTTGGAAAACAAATCTGTTTTCTCATTATCTGTTTTAATGCTACCTGAACAGAAATCCCGTGACTATTAGTCTAATACACATTGTAGACATGGAGGGAGGTAAAAATAAAATCGTAGGGCTCTGCAGGATTTGAATATGATGGATTTCTTCCCCTCTGCCATCAAAGAGTACAACAAAAGCTACGGGTTCACAGTTGAAGTATGGTGAGAACAAGGAGTGAGACCGAGGTAGCTAGAGAACTAAAGTGTCTGTGGACCTAGTAAAATATGCATGACTATATGGGAAATATGTATCAAATAATTTCATATACCTGGGGAGGCTGGGAGGCACACCAGTTTAAACAGCCTCAGTGTTCAGAATCGGAAAATTGTCTGTTTTAACATTAGCAACTAATTGTCTTGGATGCCTTTTTGTTTAATGACTTTATGTTTGTAGAATGGAAGGTGGATGGTGCTTTATTAGCAACAGAGTTTGAAAATGGAGTAAGAGAGAAGAGGTTGGCTTAAAATTTATAAAATGTTAGAAATTTTCTGACTTTTTGAACGAGCTTTTGCTACTCTCTGAAATCTAGGGCTCCTTAATGGCAAAAAGGGCCATTGTTTAAATGTGTTTTATGTACCCTGAGTTACAGTTGCTCTTCAGTTCTTGAGTTTACTGATGTGCACATGAGTCCAGAAAATAGTCCAAATTCAACTCCCTATATGGGGTGAATGGAATAATTGTCCCCACTGTGACGCTGAAGGAGGCACAGAAGACCCTGTGGACATGAAACTGCTCAGACATTTTCTTTGCTCCTGTCAGTGTACAGCCTGCAGTTAGCAGTGGTGAACATTTTCAGCCTTGTTGCACTTAGGGCAGACCTCCAAGAGAACAGACTGAAATGTCATGATAAGCCTCTGGTGGTCCAGCTGCAAATCTGAACTTTGATGGTTAGGGAAATTCCTCCCCTCCTGCACAATTCCTATCCCTATTTGTTCTTTCCCGCAGCCCTTTTCTTTTTCAGAGTTTTTGGGGAGTTTTATCCTAGTTGAAATCCTCTTCAAGCAAGATTTAAGCAAGATTTAAACAGCTCTTATTTATCTCGAAAAGTCTACAAGTAAAAAATAATCATATGTTTTGGAAGGGAACCAATATTACCTATCAGCTAAAAAAGTGGAATAGCGAGTGGTAGATGCTGCTGATGGCAGCAGAAACAGAAATAGCCTAATGCAATATAGTGTAACTTTTTTCATTAAGGAAATGTACCACACTGATAATCTTTCATATGAAATGAAGAGTCCATTATCTCAGCTGTGGTTAGAAATCCACCACACGTGTTTTGTGCAAGTTGCCTCCAGCTTGGTTGTGCAGACCACTTGTTAAGAAATACCTCTGAGCGTGGTATGATGTGGTAGGCTGCAGGGAGAGTTTTGTCTGTGCCACTGTAGATATTTCCTGACTCAAGGGAAGGACAGTGTGTGGATGCAGGCCAGGAAAAAAATTGGAGCAGCTGCCACTTAGTACTGGCAAATAATTTTCCTTGAGGAATTTCTGGTGTGACTGCATGGTCTTTATGCTTGACTTGACAAGAGGAGAGAAATCTTTATCAGTCTTTGGGTATCTTAATGGTGGTATCGTGTAGGAGGAAAACCAAACTGAACTGGTAAACTCAATTTTCCACAACACTACAGTTTTAATGTCAAGAGGAAGGTAATCTGATCCCAAGAGAATGCTCCTCACCTTCTTAAGGGGAAAGTGTGACACCTCAGTATTCTGGCCTGAAATATATGGCAAAGTAGTAATGATCTTCAAATGCATAAAACCAAAACTGATTGCCATTCTCTGTAGAACCTGCTGTCTAAATTCAGTGCTATCATAGGATTATTACACAACTCTCCTCAGACCCACAATAACTAAGGTTGCCTCCTGATCTTTTTTGGACAGTGGACTAAATTCCTCTGCTTCTTGGCATGGCAGTCTAGAGTATGTCCACTGCATTTAGGGATCTATTTCAAATGATGTCACTGTACTGATTAAAAACTGAGTAAAGGTTTAAAGAGTTAGCTTGTCTGTTCTCAGAGTTGATCTGTAGCTCTTGCCTAGGCCATAAATAGTGTTGTGGTAATAGTTTTTATGATAATAATTTAGCCAAATCAGGCCTCAAGATTTAAATTTATTTTAGGCTCCTTTTCCCTTTTTTAATTTTCAGCTGAATTGCTAAAATTGCTTTGAGAAAATTTTGATTTACTTGCAATTTGGTTTATGATGAGGTGACCACTGTCTCAACTGCAGTAGCAAAATCACTCAGTGTGTGTATTGCTTAGCCAGTGTTTTCTGGCTCGTTTCAGTGAACTTGTTCACAAGTTTAGTTATGCAATGGTTGTTTAGATTTAATGGTTCTTATCCATGTATAAAATGAAATAGCACTGGATATGTGCTATATATAGCACTGGACGTGTGAAATCTTCGTACTCCTCTTAGAGCTTGAAAATATTGTGTCATACCCATATATGCATTCCTGTTAAAGGAAAAAAAATAGTTCTAAACAGCTCAGTCATTATGGTGGGATTTTTTTGTATGCTTGGAGAAGCATAGGACCTTGAACAGAAAACAGATAAAAAGTTTGCTTTCAAAACACACCAACAAAATTGTTTCTTTAAAAACATTCATTACAAATACAGCTGGACAACAGCAGACATGAAATGGTCTTTCAAATATATGGGGATTTAAGTTACCTCTAAGAGTAACAGATTTTCTATTCAAGTATCTTTCAATCTTCAGCACACAAATTTCAGCTTTCCAGATGATCCTTGCTGAGTGAGGGCGAGAGTTCACATTTGTTACTGTACATTATGGGCAAGGATTCTGAGTTGGAATGCCATCTACTGGTGCTAGCTCAAATAATGCTAAGATTACTTTAACTTTTGCAGGCATTCCTTGAGTAGGTAGGCTGGACCAGGTGACCCACTCTGGTCCATACCAACCTGACCAATTCTGTCATTCAGCCTGAGATTTCCCTTTCACTAGCTGTCAAAGATAAGGTGAGGTGTGTTATCATTCATACCAATAAATCCTCCAGGACCACTCTGTTGCTGCCGTGTTCCCAAAGACTTATTCTTGGTGTAGTATGCAAGAGTTTCACTAATGCTGATAAAATGAAGAGCTGTAATTACTGTGTTCTAATGTAGCCCGCTTTTCTTAAGCTCACCAGATTCAATTATTTTCCTACCCAGGCTTAACTGATTTGCTATTTAACGTTTTTGTTACTGCTCAATGTCCACAAAGGGTTTTCAGTGACATGACGTATGGATAGATATCTGTGCATGACTCCCAAATCTTACACCAAATTTCTGGCCATGACTTAAAATATTCAGGTAAGTTCTGAAACTGCTTATAATAGCAACAGTAGCTGTTTCATGGCCTCACCTCTGCTATATAATCTGTTCTGGGTAATTTTCAGTCTAAAGCTTTAGGGGGTGAAGCAGACCTGTTTATTAGCTAATCCTGTGATAAGCTGCAACACAGATAGGAAATATTCGTGACCATGTAAATTTTTAATGTAAATGCAACTTCAATTATAAAAATTCATCTACATATAGGATAATCTTGTAAAGATAAATAACAGTAAGTTATTAATTTTGCCCTTGTAGCTCTTCCATTCTTCAGCCGAGTCCCTGTAAAAGTTACTATTTGTTTTCTTTTCTTTCAGTTGGCTTATGCAGGACAGATTTCTGACTATCTTGGTAGCTTGAACTGATTCTCTTACATGGGCAATTATGGGAAAATCTCATTTCTTAGATGTTGTCAGTAGAACAACTTTACCAGAAAAGACATACAAGATACCTCTTCTTCAGCAGTTGCCCATGTGTAAGTTCCCACAGGAAAAAAGGACAGCAATCTTCCCTGTGTGCTGATCAGACTGAGATTTAATAGGTTAGGTTTTAGGTTTACTATATTGACTGAACTGCTTTGATAATGTTCTTTTCACTCTTTTTCCTCTTTCTGTCAGCCCTTCTTTGTATCCTTAGAAATGGGAACATGCTTTTAGTCACAAAGTACACAGAGTCAGACATTTCTAAACTATACTGTTGAATGGGAGCTAGTATATTTGACCTGAAGCTAATTACAATGGTTGAGAGATGGCTCAGAACTAGAGAAGTTATTTTGTCAAGTAGATTGGTGTTATAAGTGATGGCTTATCCATGCTAATTAATTTACAAATGATGTATGTTAGAATGAATTCTGTTCCAGTAATAGGAAGGATTTTAATTCTCCAGTTAGTTTCATTTTGGCTAACACAATGGTATGCTTTGTCTGGCACTAGTTAAGGACATTCACAGGGAGTGAAATAGAAACACTTTTTATTCTTGGAAGTGTTCTGTGATGCTTATAAATATTACATTTTAATAAATTAATTTCAGATATAATGGAGTAGAGTATCAAGTTAAATAATCAAAAAGGCACATTGTTTTTCCATCAGTTTTCAATATATACACACACAGAGTATTACACATCTGTCTAAGGAACAAGCCTTGCAGCTATGGTATTGGTGATATAACTGATATCTGTGTGTTTTGATGGTTGACTGCTCTTTAGGAGGGTTCTGAACAGGCCCCTGTGGATTGCTTCAGAAGCTGGAAGACTTCCAGATGGTGAGGTCAGACTTGGCACCTCCAGCATCTTGAACTTATTTGTAGATGTTTTGTCATTCACCTTGGGTTTTTAAATTAGTACTTCCTCACCCACCTCATCAAAGGAGGCCAGTTGGCCCTGCTTACCCTGCTTGCCCCCCTAACTCCTGCCCCCAGTTCCAGTACTTCTTCGTAAGAAGAAAAATGACCTTTTAATTCTTACCTTTCCTTCTTCTATTAGAATTAGCCCTCTCAGCTACTTTCACATATGGTTACAGTAAATACATTTGCAGAGCAGTAAAATAGTCACAGTTTTCATGGTAACTTGGGATAAGTCACTTGGGACACATCTCTACCCCTGAATGTTTACCACAGTGCAGATTCATTTAAGAGCAATAAAAACCAGGTAGCACTAATTCTGTAGGTGTCTGTTTTGCTGTTTTGAGATAGAAAATGGAATTCTATGTTTATTTCACTCACACAACCATGCGAAGTGCGAATGTTTTATTTCTAGCTTATTAACCTTCAGGACAATTACAGATTCTATTTCCTGCCAGGATGGGAGGTGTTTGCATTTAGCTATGCAAAGTTTTATTAATATTTTTGGGAGCAGTGAATATCAAGGGGGAAGTGGAAAGAGAGTGGAAATAATCTCTATGTGCAAGTATAACTTCAAAGTAATGCAGCTGGCACAAGAAGAGACGAACCTCTTGAACCGAAGGAAAAGAAATGGAAGCGTTTCATTTTTTGATCTATTCATATAAAAATGTTGAAATGACATTACTTATATTTGATTTTAATTAATTTTTATTTACCTTTTTAGCATAACCTCTCTTTAAAGATGATTTTCCAAGATAGCTGCAAAGTATCAATGCAATATAGCCATATTTTATTGTGCTTTTCCGTGGCAGAGAAGTACCAGTATGGGACTTGATAGCAGAAGAATTTCCATGAGTGAGAGATTTCCTCTAATAGACTGGTGACACCAGGCAAAGTGGCAAGCAGAAGGACAGTGGGGGAGTGCTTAAACTTTGAGAGCCACGGGAGGAAAATTTAATATGAAACACTAAGAGGACTGATGAAGAAATGTGGGCTGGAGTATGTTTAAAAAGCTACTAATCCCATCTCAATACAGATTGTGTTGGGAAGAAACTGGAATGTATTTTTAGGGCTTACTAGTAGGTTTTTCATCACATCTAAATGCGCACCCACTTGTTGCTGAGTTAGTACATCCCTCGGAAGCAGAAAAGATCATTTGATAAAACTGCTTAAACAAACTATTAAGGAGTGTGCTGAGGTTCTTGACTTCATAGTGACAAGGTTTTTGCTTACATGCTCTACTCATTATTTATTATATTTTCTGATTTTTATCTGCATATGTCATTGCCAGGATTCATGACTTGTAGTCTAAATATTAGAGACTTTATTAAATGTTAGATTTGAGGCTTCACCACAGATTACTAAGAAAGCTAGCGCTGAAAGCTACAGCCTCCTGGATAACACATCCAATCTATCCTCCCTGACCTCCACTAGCTAGCTAGGAATTTCTAAAATTAGTACAGGAATGATCTGTAAAGGAATTTTTCTTCATTGACGCTTATGCGGAAATATTTAGGTTTCTCTCTGGAAAATCTGAAATTATATATTTAATTGAACTACCAGCGTTGGATAGATGCAGTGCGGTGGTTAACGACACAAAATTCCACTGCTTTTCCATGGAGTGGTAACGTGTATCCCTGTGCTCTTTACTAACCAATGTTCTCCCTTGCAGTGATGAGCCTTGAGCTTTGTCACCCGTGCAGTGCCTCGTGCTCCAGTGCATTGTGGCGCATTACTGGAGACTGGGCCTGCTTGAAAGGTTTGACCCATAGAAGTGACTGAGGGTATGAAGTACCTGGAACACAAGTATTATGATATGTTGTGAACAATACATACGAGACAGACCTGTTGAGTAGTCTGTCTTTCTCTGGAATGGTGTCTTGATCAGGCACACCTGCCTTGAGACCTTGAGGCTTTCTGAACTAGAATCTGACACCTGAGGAATGCAAGGCAATTGATAAAACTTGCTCATCCAAGCCTTTGTAGCAATTGCAGCAAAGCTCTTCATGGAAAGGGAACAGGCGGATCACTGAAAAGTTAATTCTTCAGGGATGCCCAGGCCAATGGAAAAGCTTAGCATTGAGTTATAAGAAAAAAACCCCACCCAAACTCCCTTCTGCATCCCCAGCAGAAAAGCTGGGGATTTCATTGTAATTGAAATTTCATTGTAATTGAAAGATTTTGCTGTGTGGGGTGTCAACCGATAGGAAAGCCAGGCACTAATGTTCTAGCTCATGCCAGATTGGATTGCAATCTAACATTTAAATGGGTTAGTCTGTCTATAAATCTATTTGTGGCTATTTCTGATCTTCCCCTGAGGAAAGCGAGGAAAAGTGATCTATAAATCATGCTGTTACAAATGTCTTTTATTTTCTGGGTTTCATGAAGAGAAAAGGTGTATTTGTTTCATCTTCCCCCTTCACTTATGCTTAAAAAACAGCTTTGGTTTTATCTTTGTTAAACAGAAATGACCTTTCTGTTTGTAACTAGGCTGATAATGTTGTGCAAGCATTTGGCAATGGCTGTGTGCTCTGTGGTTTGTGTCAGAAGCGGGTAGGTTTCTTCTGTCAAAGCACCAGTAGAAAGGTAACTGCACATTCATTTGCACCATGTAAGAACAAACATGTAGGCTTATCTGCTCTGCCTTCTCAGCAGTGATGTGTCTGTGCTGCTGCTGGGGAGCTCTGGGGTTCAGGTTCCTGGGGTATTACATATGATTGCCATTTGCGTCCTTTACCAGCTGCCCTCTGACCTGCCAGTAAAATGGACCGGTTTATGTTTTCTGGCCATCCCTAATCCTCTCCTGGCATTTAGTTGCATGTTAGCGACAGGATGAGAGGACATAGCCTCAAGCTATGCCAGGGGAGGTACAGTTTGGAATCAGGAGGAATTTCTTCACGGAAAGAATTGTTAAACATTGGAATGGACTGGGTAGGCAGGTGGTGGAATCACCATCCCCAGAGGTGTTCAAGGAATGACTGGACGTGGCACTTAGTGTCATCAAGTGGTGATCAAAAGTCAGACTCGATGATCTGAGGCATCTTTTCCAACTTAAATGACTCTGTGATTATTCCTTCTGCCTTTTACAGGGACTAGTGTTAAGAACCTGTATTACTATGGGATAGTGTTATAAAACTGATTAATTTACAAAGTAGAGCTATGTACTTGCAGAACCTAGGGAAACAAGACCTTGAGTGGAGCTGTGAAAAATGGAATAAAATCACTATTAATTTGATTCAATTAATTGGTGCCCCAGTAATGCTCCTGTGCCGGGTTTAGTCAGCTGTGTTAGAAGTGGTGGGGTGAGTACATCTTCGCCACTTCCTCTGTGACCTGGCAAAGATATCTGTCTGGAGTCCAGGAAATCTTACATTGTTAGCTGGTGCTGGGTGGAGGAGAGCTTCTCAGACTTTTACTAACTTCAGGCTAACACTGAGGAGGTTTTAATCTAAATATATGTTGCCCAAACCTATTTTTCTTTAATTTGCAAGCTTTATTATGTTTTTTTTTTAAGATGAATGGCAAGTTTTGTTTTCCATGAGTGTTTGGGTTTTATCCCCCTTTGTTTTGGGACATCAGATACTGGTGGGAGGAAAAGGAAAATATTTCTCTTAAAACCTCATAGTAAAAGGAGTATTCTAACCTTTTATGCACTTTTCATGCTGGCGTTTTAAGTATTGGTTTGCCAGTGGCTGTACCTTATCTCAGTAGAAGGATGTAACTGGAGTTTTCTATGTTTTTTTCTTTGGTACAACAGATCCTTTTGTTTTGGCAGTGTTGTTGCCTGTTTTGCAGGTGGTGAGTCTGTTTTCTTACAGACAGGTTTCTTTTGTATGCTGAGATTGTGCCTTAAAGGCTTTGGTGAATTAATTCAGTTTGTTACCTGTGGCTTTAGGAGTGCTTCAACAGCTAAAAACCCAATCGATGAAGAAGAGGACAAAAAAAAAGTATATCTTTGTTCCTTTAGGAGATGAATAGCTGAGCTGATGACTGCAGTAAAGACAATTGCACTGGTCAGTGGAAAACCGCAACAGTTCACCTGAGACCTGACAAAAAAGTTCACGACACAGATGAAGAAGGAGGTAATACAAGGGACAGCAAAACATAGAGTCTGTTGTCCTTCATGAATGTTGAGGGTGTAGGTGAAAATTGGTGTGGCAAATGAGGGGAGCATCTCTGAAAGAAGGGGACATCTTGCCGACTTTCTTGCCTTTCTGTTACAAGGCTGAAGAAATCTGAGCCTCTGTTCCAGGTGAAATGGAGCCAGGAACTGTGTTAGGGAACTGAGGCCAAGTACCACAGTGTACTTGTAGTAGTTGCCATAAATCTCTTGCAAGCCCCATGCAGTGCCTCAGTCCCACTCAAACATAATCCAGGGTAGAAGTGATGAATTCAAGACCTGTGAAATGACATGTCTTTGCAGCACGAAAACCTAGGACTTGGCACAAGGATATGCAAGTATGCTTTAGGGTGTGAAGCTGTCTGGGATAGTCTTAGAGGATGGGAGGAAGCCAAACCTAGTGCAGCCTGTCCACACTGCCAGCTGGGAGTGGATCTTGGCATTGATGTGTCAGCTCTGAGATATGTTTGTGCATTTCACTGGAATACACTAGCTCCAATATGCCAGAATTGTGCCAGGTTGACAGCAAGCTGCAGTCCTGTAGAAGAGCTTGTCCTATGCACTTCTTTAGGACTCTATAACTCTGCTTCTGAAACAGACTTGCAGAACATCTCTGCAAGGACATCAGGCCTTTGGAAATGGTCCACAGCTCCTGAGGCATTTATCTCAGCTATAATGTGTCGAGCAGCTATGTAATAGTGCAGAAGTGCTCAATGGTTGTTGGAAAAACTAAGCCTGTGTTGAGAAATACAAGCTTTGATTAGTTTTTGGCGAGTGCTGCTTGTATGTATTTCTTTATAGAAACAAACATTTGCTGCACCTAGAAGGGTTCTGGTAAAATATCAATAGATATCAAGTGGCTGAGAAAAGGAAAATTGGAAAACTGATCTAAGCTGCCAGTGGGAGGGTCATCTTCTCACAGGTATGATTTAGTTTTTGCTCTGTAGAAATTCAGTCACAAATACTATAAAATATATAGCATGCTCCATAGCAGAAATGTGTTACTTTGAGTCCTTTTGTTCATCTTTTCTAGGACATCTATGAAATTGCAGTGCTTTTCTTCTAAATTATTTCCCTATGAAATCTGGTGGCTTTTTTAAAAAACAGAAAAAAAGTAAAAAAAAAATCTATGTTGCTAGGTTTCCTTTTAGTTTGAATGGAGTTTCTAGACACAGCTGCAACTTGAAAATTTAGCCTCGTATTATAAACAAAAGTGCAACAAAGCAGAAGAAGCTCAATGAGGCACCATGAGGGTTTCAGCTTACAACAGATGTTAAATGAATTTATTGGTACAAGAATGCTTAATAAACTGGCAAGTTCCTAGTAGTTCTCCTATGACCTTCCTGGGATCAAGTGAGTTCTGAATTCACTGCCAATGCTTCCTAGGTAGAAATTCAAATAGGCAATGAACATGATGCATTCGCTATCTAAGGTAGAAGTGTTCTAAAAACACGGTGGGAAGATGTCAATTCTCTAACCCGAGCTTCCGAAAACTATTTATGTCAACTTACATTTGATCTCTATTCTGCTTGGCTCCCCTATCTTTTTTGTTTCAGTTAGTGCTCATAGCTGTGGTTGGGTTTCTGTGTGTGTGGCCAGATTAATTTCTCTAATGTGATGACTAGGAGAGTGAGTAGTCTGTAAGATCATACCTCAAATTCCTAACATAAACTTCCATTGCCCAGGCATCTGCAAAAAGTTTGAAAATCCTGCTGAACGAGTTAAAAACTATAAAACTAGGAAATCATTATTTCTCTAGTCTAGATTCCTTACAACTTCTTTTTTTTTTCTTGAGTGTCTGTGTCTTAAATCAATTTTCTTTCACTTGGGAAGATATATTTTTTTTAATAAAACCAAACTTGTATAGATATGAAAGATGGAACAAAACCTGATGATTTCTAACTATGAGATTGCATATTTCCAAAGTTGTACAATGATACCCATGATGAAAACTATGTGCTAAGCCAAAGAAATTTAAAATAACTGAAATTGACCAAAATTGTAATGGGAACTGAAAGCAACAGAACTTCTGAAATTGCGTCATATCTGTGATAGTATTTGGTATTAGGGAACAAATATTCTAGGAGAGTTTTGATTTATTACTTTACCTTTAGTTTTTTATTTCACACTCCTGTTGCTTCTTTAACCCTGGAAAGATTAACAAATGCATGACTTGAATTTCTTCATTCTTATGACATGGTGACTCACCTGTCAAAGAGTTTAGCTGTGTTATGGCAAGTTGTGTCATTCTGATTTCTTCTCAGAAAAGAACTAGCTTACAAGGTTGAACAACTACAGGATATAATAATTAGTAATATAATAATTAGTATCATTGTCTTTTCAGATCTCCCTGAAATTGATTTTTTCTTCTAAAAGATTAATAACTCAAGGTCTGGGAGGAGAAATGAATGGAACATTTTACCATTGAAACAGAATCTTTTGGCTTGATAGTGGTTTGAACTGATAACTTCAGAACCTGCTCAGATTGCACGTGTACCATTTTTTCTTAAATAGAATGCTGCTTTAAAAACTAATTAGATCTGCTCTTTTTGTGATGGAAAGAGTGCTTGCCAATGATCTCAACTCAGAAAGCCTAAGGATTAGTCTGTCTACCCTATACCCAAGGCCATACATTGGAAAAACTTAAGATTAAGAAAAATAAGAAAGCGTTCCTAGAAACTAATGGTTGGATAGAAGAGGACTAGAGAGCTTAACAATTGACAAATATTTGACTTGCAGTTTAATGACCAAAACATCCGCTATTGCTGTAGAGCTGATAAGTGGGAATTCATACCTGTTTTACTAATGCTTGCAATAATTACCAGAAAACATATGCATTTTTCAAGTGACCTCAAGGTGTTTTGTTAAAAGAGGCTTTTACACAAATCTTTAATAGCTTACAAATGCAAGAAACTTTGTGGCACCAAACATGGAATACATGTTTTTCAGAAAGAGTTGGGTTGTGGCTCTAGGCTAACATGTACTTCTAAATATCAATCTTGTCATCCTTGAATCAGAACATACAGTGCAACAGTGATGTTCCTGTTACTTCATAGTGACAACAAAAATCCGTGCTCCTACTGCAATGCAAGCAGTAACACTTATGGTTAGCTGTTCTATGCTGAGGTATTAATTATAGCTAAGTCATGAATTTGTTACTGGAGTAAATGGCAGAGGAGGCAGCTGAACTTTTTATCTTCCCCTACTTGCACCGTTTCATCCTAAGTCTAAAAAGCTTTGTTGTCCTCACTTATAAATCTAACATAGAAATTCCAAGTAGTTATTGAAGGTTTTTTTGTTTGTTTTGGGCAAAAGATGTTAAAGTCAGCATGTGCAAATGCTATTTCTTGCCAGCTATGATGGAGAAAACCTATTTTTCCTTAAACAGAAGTGTAGTGGTTTGACACAAACCGGGCGGAAACACCAATTAAGTGTAGTGGTTTGAGTTCGCCAATCCAATTTAAGTGCAGTAATTTAAATTTGGGTCTATTATTTAGGATAATTTCCTCTGTGAGATAAGGGTTAGGAGAAGCAAAGCAGGCTCAAACTTTAGAGAATATAAAGAAAGTTTTATTAACAGAACTAAAAGGGAAAAAAAAGAAATAAAAAGAACCAAATAATAAAAATTAGATTCAACCTTCAGAAAACCTCTCCTCTCCCCTCCAAACTTCTCTTTCAGATATTTCCCCACTGCCAATGCAAAGACACAACATCTGATATTTCTCAGTCAGTTTGCCACCTCTAGAATAACCTTTCTTCAGTTCACTTAGAGAGCGGAGTCTCTCTTAGCC